>CATIWF010205752.1:0-59304 GCA_949630135.1 Balakata baccata
GAAATTATAAAGGTATAAATTCTGAATTTTCTTTGATTAAATTAGTTTTAATTGACACATGAAAATCCTTTGATTCGGGTTTTGAAAATTTTTATTTTCCGCTGCGTTATATGTATGTGATACATGATCAAAACCCTTCACGCTTATCATACAAAATATATAATTACATAATTTATGGCATGTAAAAGTTGGTAACACAACCATTACAAAACATGTAAACACAACAATTTAATGGTTATGCCAAGTCACCTATTTAATCAATGCTTTATACACATATGCTTATCTAATTTACAAATTATACATATATATTTTTCAATATTTCATAATAATGTATTATTAGAATCCCGATGTAGTTATTTCAAAGTTATACCACCTAATGGTTCTTTCGTATCTCAATTACTAATCAACGCATTAACCTTTCGGAGGCTCGAGCATTTCAAGGTCATATAACAAATTTGTGATATGTCACACAATTACTTCTTACCTTATTCTTATCGTTTAATTAATTCTCATATATCATTTTAGTACAAGTAGCCCAAATCTCATTTCCAGACTGTTTGGATACGGGGTATGAAATAAAGGCATTCCATGAGCTTAGGCCACCCTACTCACTATGATCTCAAGTCAAGAGCACTCCACGAGCTTAAGCCTCATTGACTGATTACGATTTCATCTATATATAATTGGGATCAAAGGCGCTCCACAAGATTAAGCCACCTTGTCCCTAAGAAAACATAACTGGTTCAGTACTATAAATCCCTTTAATGATGCACCATCTATCCTAATTCTAGTCTACAGGTGGAGAAATGGAAATTTATGTTAAAGTATCTTCTCATTTTAATTCCATTATTTTATGTTTTCATCATGTTACATAAAACTTGTTCATATTCATATATCATATTTATGTTCATTCACATGTTTTCATATTATTTAACACTATGCTCTAGCATTTAGGCATGTTCGGCATGCTTTCAAACCCACTAAAACATCATTTAAACAAGGTTCATTTTTGCTGTGAATAGTGTATTCACGGCCATGCATTTTGCCCTGAGTGTGAAGCTTGGCTGTGAAGGCTACTAGACCTACATTTATGGTCATGACAGTTTGATTCATGGCCGTGACAGTTTTCAGCTTAGTTGTAATGCTGGTTGTAAAAGAGCATAACTTGTGCATAGGTCAAATTTTACCAAAATTCCACTTCTAAACATTTTCTAAACACATAGAAATCTTCCATAGGCATTTAACACAATCATATTTAAGTTTATATAACTCAATTCATTGCATTTTAGGTTCATAGCCAAGCTCAACAACTCAAGCTATTAACACAATTGACATTCTCAAGCATATATACTATTTCCATGCTCATTTAACATTTTTTACATATTCATATACTCAAATAACTTATCCTAACCTTTAATCATGCCAATTCATGTTATTACATCTTATTTTGTTGGTATATAATTCATTAACATATCATTGAACAATTGCCATAGGCCAACATGTCAATTCATAAGTTCTTGATAGAGGAACTTACCTCTATTAAGCCATTTCTTTCAAGCACCTTAGGTGCCCTCATTGAACTGATGCATCTACCTATTTATCAATTCTCAATATCGACATTGAACCTAGCTCATAACCAATTGAGCTAACAGCTAGATAATCACACATATATAAGTATCATTCAAGTTCCAAAAACCATTACTTGTAAAATTCCTGTATAACCATATTCATCTTAATCATGCTTAGCTTATTTCTTCTATTATTAATCTCAATCCATGTCATTCATTATTCATTAATGTTACTTAACAAGCCATTAAGCCCTTAAGCAATCTAGCTCATTACCGCTTAATCGTAATTCCAAACTATAATAGCCATACCATTATTAATTTATCTATCGATGGAGTTATAATCATATTTTTGCTTATCATAGAATTTGGGTGCTTTTAGCATACTTAAATCACACTATTTACGCAATCTTAACTTATATCCCTTCCTTCATATATTATTCATAACCTAGAGGCATTGTTTAACCTTTTACATATTTCTATTTCCATCTTAATTATCAATTATTCCTAATTAACATGCCATTATCACATTTTTATGTCATTCAATACTATATCATATCATTTTGACAAGTTAATATGCATATGTGTACTTACCTCCTATGGAGTCAACTCAAATTCCAAGCTTTAAGCTTGCCTAGCCTCCTTGGTGATTAATTCCACCTTCCAAAGGCGTCACCTAAATATAATCACAATTATTTCTCATCAACTCAAGCTATATATCAATATCTATAATTATACAAAGTCATATACACCAACCCTAACTCAAAAACCATTAAGCTAGATTATTTCTTCTTAAATCCTCCTCCACTATGTGTTTAACATCTCAATCAAGCTCAAAGGGAAGTTTTCCCCCAAGTAACCCAAAGATTCATCTCCAACATACTCATCTACAAGTGGGTTTCTATCTAATTCAGGTAAATCACATCAATCAATCACAAACTTGTTAAAAGAGGAGGGGAAACATGAAATTTTACCCAAAGAAGGAAGAAAACAAGGTTGATTTGGTGGAAGACCCGAGCTCCCTCAACCTCTATACTTTCTCTCTCCAATTTCATCTTCTTCCTTGGTGAATCTTCAAATCTCACTTTAATCTTAGTTTCTCTCTTGGTTTTGGTGTTTGATCACTCAAAAATCTATGGAAAAACACTCACATATGGTTCTTAGGTGTGTATGGACGGTCCTTAAGGGAGAGCTGATGGGGATAAAATAGTATAAAAAGCTTTTATATCATACCTTTCATAGTCATAAATAAATCATTCACAGTTATGAACAAATCCCTTTTATGGTCATAAACAAATCTTTCACGATCATAAACAAAACCCTTTCATTGTCATGAACATCTACAATAAAAATAGTCAATGTTTGTCTTTGACCATGATTTTTCTGTCCATGGACACTTTGTTTATAGGTGTGAATCATGCATTTTCCCATTTTCTTCATTTTATTTCATCTCTCTTAAAACCAAAACCAAAATTAACTGATATACCCCATATATACCTCAAATATACCTCCACATTCTTCCAATACACCATCCATTTGCCCTTCCTTCATCTATTAACTCACTTGTATCACCTTAAATCAAATTCTTATACTCTTTATCATGTCACATATACTGCATATCCCAATAGATCTCTCATATGTTCCCAAAAACTAATTCATCTATATATATATATATATTTTTTAAAATCTTACTTTTAAATTATCAAAATACCCTTCATATGTTATTTACTCATATATTTCAACTAATCTCTCTTTAGAGCGCATTACATCAATAATAAGATAACATAATTTTTTTGAAAATAAAATAAGATTCTCAAATAATTTGAATCTAAATTTTATATAAATTATATTTATTTAAGATAATTATATTTTTAATTTTATCATTATTTGAAAAGATAAATTAATATTATTAAAATTATATATTTTTCATAATGTCTTCTAATATTAATTAAGAGTATAGTGAAAAATAAAAAAATGATTATAAATTATATTTAATTAGACTTTATTCTCATAGAAAAGAAATATTCATTTCCTAGAGAGAGAGGAATGAGCGATTCCCATTAATGGGGAAATCTCATTGTCATTATCTTTATTTATTTATTTATTTATTTATTTTGCTAACCAAACACTATAAATGGGAATCGGAATGAGTGATTTCCATTCCCACCCTTTTTTCCCATTAACCAAACGCCTTCCTAGTTTTTTGGAATGACGTCATTTATCTTATGTGCTTTTGTCACCTTCTAGAAGGGTAAAATGGGCATAACACTATACTAATTACAATGCCAACCGGTTGCGTTGGAAGGAACATTTAGTCCGTTAATACAGTAATACACAAGTATAATATGAGTATATGATACTGCGTGACATAAAAATCATGCATAAAAATATAGTTAAAACAAACATTAATAACATAACTTTTAATTTATAGATTATGTATGTTTTTGATTCGTTATACTTGTAAGAGTCATTAGTACAAATACACGTAATAATATGATATTATTCATAAATTTTACATATCATATAAATATAGATAGATTTATATAAAACAATGTGAAGGAAATTCGAATAGCGGGAATTGCAAACAGCGACCAAGTATCAGTAAATTTTAGTAAATATGTAATATTATAGTTGAGTAAATAACATCCATATATGAATATTAATAAAAAAAAATATATGTAATTTGTATTTTTTAAAAACTGTATGAAGTTATAGATGTGAAGTCAACCAACCTTTTCTTTTCCTTATAAATGATGTTCTGAAACATATAAATGCATCTTGATTTATATGTTCAATGCATATTTTTTATTACATATTAGTTGTAATATATATGAAATTAGATGTAAATTTTTTTTTATCTGATACATGTCGTTTTAATGGGTTTAGATCTAGGACATTATTTATATTGTGATAATTATATCAATATAATTTAAAATAATCAATATAATATAAAATAATAAGAAAGTATTATGTTCAAGCAACATATGGCTTAGTATATTCTAAATTTTATTTGATTCTAAAAATAATTCATTATTATATTATTTGTTAAGCATAAGTAAATAGTTGATTTATGTTTACCTTTTTTCAAACTTTATTTATTTTTATTTTTATAAATTTTAGGTTTATATTTTCTAAATTCATATCATTCACTATAAAAATAAATATTTAGTAGAGTCATCAATTTTTTATTTTTTATTTTTATTATAATATATTATAATTTTTTATGGACCAAAATAAAAAAATTAATTTTGCATGGCAAAGTTATTTCTGAACTGAATTATGTATATTAACATATCTTTTAAGGTATAAGATATTTGAAAAATATTTTTCACTTTTAAAAAATCATCCGAAAATTCTGAGGTTCAGGGTCAACTTAACCATTTGTTAACAAGTCGACACTTTTAAAAAAATTATCGGATAATATTTTTTACACAGTAGCATATCTCTCTATTCACAATTGTTAACAAATTGTCACCATTTTTTGATAATTTTTAAGCTACATTTGAAGTAAAATCTAATTTTTGTTTTTTTTTTTTAAAAAAAGATGCGATTTCACTTTATATTTGTTTTTAATATTTTTTTCTCTTTCTATTTTTTTTTTTTTTTTTGTATTTTGTTTTTCTTTTCAACAGATGATGTGATTTGAAACACACATTTTTATGTAAAATGATTTTTCTTTCCATTTGTTAGAGCTACGGTATGGGTACATAGGACTCTTTGCAAATAATACGAAAATACAGTATGAGCATCACAGATGATACTGCATTGCATAAAAGTATACTTCAAATAAACAATTATAACATAACTTTTAATTAATTGATCAAGTATTTTTTTTTTCATTTATTATACTTGTAAGAGTACAAATACACATTATAATATAATTGTGAAAGTATTAAGAGAATATTTGAGAGAACAACCAATGATCACTTGTTTATTGCCGTGTTGAATACATATAGGTATTACAATAGGATGATAAGCTAGAGTTACAAAGACATAGATACATAGAAGAAATAGGAGTTGTTCTCATCCTTATCACCCTCCCGCAAGTTGAACAGGTGATTGAACAATGTTCAACTTGTCTCTTAACTGTAGAAACTACTGCTTGCTTAATGGATTGGTAAGAGAGTTTGCAGCAATTTGATATTTCGAGAAAATGTATTTGACTACCAATGTCTTCTTGAAGACTTTATCCCGGACAAAGTGGTAATTGATTTCTAAATGTTTGGACCGAGAGTGGAAGACAGGCATGTTTGTGAGACAGGTGGCACTAAGATTGTCACACCAAATGGTGGGTGGAAAAGTGACCTATATCCAATTTCGTTGATAAGAGAATGCAGCCACCGAATTTCCTGAACTGTTGTTGCTAAGGCGCGGCATTCTGCCCAGTCGATGACCGAGCAACACTGCATTGCTTCCGAAAGCTCCATGAAATTAGATTATCACCACAAATATAGTATAACCAGTATTGGATTTGCGATCATCAATCGAACTTACCCCATCAGCGTCATTGTATGCCGAAATAGAGAATGAAGTGGTCTTGCGAAGCAGTCTAGTGTTTTGTGGTTGGTGCATGCATAAATTGATAAGTGGGAAAGGCCGGTTTCAACAATGTGCCAGTGTTTGCATTCTGCATATCCGTTTTACTGTGGAGTGCACGGACAAGAGATTCTGTGGGCTATGCCATGATCAGATATATACTTTGTGAGGCTTTGAAATTCGCCACCCCAATCTGATTGGAACATTTTTATTTGCCTTTCAAAGTATTATTCGACTGCATTGTGAATTGAATAAAAATTTGTAGAGCTTCTTATTTGGAATTTAAAAAATAAGTCTATATTTGCCATAATGATGGTAAAAGAGAACATAATATCGCTTGCCACCCGGAGATCCGAACATATCAATTTTAAGTCAAAAGCAACAAACTGAGATTTGGAGAAAGGAATTTTATGACTTTTGCTGATAGAACATGCATGACGTAAAGAGTCAATTTTATTATTGGAGGATGGAATACGACTAAGAAGTACAACACTACCACGATAATACGATGAGATATGAGAATATGGTAAATTCTAAAAAATTAAAATATGGATACGGTAGAAATACAGCATAATAAAATAATTAAATATTATATAGGAATACTATCAAATTTTTAAATATATTTTAAATATTTACTTTATAATTAATTTATATTATTAATTTTAATTTATTAAGTAAAGTAACAAGTTTTAATTTTAAAATTTTATAATCTTTTAAAAGTTTATAATAATAATAATAATAATAATAATAATAATAATAATAATAACGTCTTTAACAATCTAACGAAACACCGTATATTTGAATCAATTTGAGCTAAACAGCTAATGTCTTGGATAAACATTGCACTGTATATTTTTAAATCCCTTGGATAAACAGCTAATGTCTTAACAACCTAACAAAACGCCGATTTATAAAGTCCTTGCTTATTTTTAAACCCTTCAGCAAACGACACCGTATATTTGCAAAAAAAAAAAAAAAACCCAGCTTCCCCAAGCAGAACGACACCGTTTGGACCTAAATAAAAGAAAAAGAAAACCCTAGAATTTGCACAGTGTTCCCACTTCAGATCCAGCCGCCTCTCCCACCTCTCCCTCTTCTATGCTTCCACTCTCTTCTTCCTTTCCCACTTTCCTCCATCGTTCTTCTTCTATCCAAGAGATTTATACTAATTTCACGACTTTTTCACCTGCTTATCCTTCTTGGTTATGCTGGATCAACCTTTCAGCTGCTTCTCCCACCCTCTTTCAATTGTCTCTATCTCGTAGCTGTGTCCTGATCGTGTCTCCGTTGTGTCCCAGTCGTGCTCGAAACCTTTGACCTCCTATCTGGTCAACGACACGCCACGTATTCATCGCGTATCCGTGTATCCGACATGTCGACTCTTCACCTTTCTGTCGTATTCGTGCTTTATAGGAATATGAAGCTAAGCTAACAATTGTTTAACAGTTTTATACAAGGCATGAGCTAATCTAGCATGCCAAGTAGAACTATGACAAAGTAATGATAATTTCAATTGAATAGATGCTAAAATAGAAGACATTTGAAGGGGAACTCTCATCCATATTAGCAGGACAAGTATGCAGATATTCCTCCCCCTCAGAGTCTTGGATAAAACTCAAGTCCAGAGCAGGATATTTCTTCTAGATCTGTTGAAGGATACACTCTTTCACCTCCTCCTGCATGTCAACTATCTGGAAAACGATAGAGTCTGCCTTCTACGCTAACCACTCAATCTTCTTTTTGTTGCTAGAAATCACTTAACCATAGCTCTCAAATTCCTACCTCAACATCTCTTTCTCTATCTTGTAGGACTTTAAACGCCTATTAGCCTCAGCAAGTTTACTTTCCAAGGAGTCAATCACAACATCTTTGGCATGTACCAAGGTCTCAAGCTCTTCCTCTTGACCAGTAAATCTGCACTTCCATTGCTCATCCTGCTCTTGGAGAGAAACCTCCATTCGAGTGTGGTCAGCTCTCAAATTATCTATCAGTTCTTGTTAAGCAAAGTTCTCCTTTTGTAGAGCATCTAACCATTCATAAGCAGCAACACCCATCGTCACAAGCTATAAAATTCAGATGTCACAAAAAAGACAACACTTACAGGCAAAAGAAGGAGAAGAAGAAGATAGAAAGGACTAAAAAGTAAAAATACTTAGAAGGGAAGCAAGAAAAGTTGCTTTTTGAGGTTGGATTCGGTGGCTAGTCTCTCCTGAATATCAGTATCATTGGGGAATTGGCAAGCCCTAGCTAGATCATAACAAACCCTAGGGCGGCGTATCGATACCCCGCTAGAGGAACCCTTGTGGCTCAAAGCCAAAGCTTGCTGAAAATCCCAAAAAACTTCAAATATATTGAAGGAGGAGCCCTACTTGCCAGTCTCCCTAGATATATCACCCATAGTGGCTGGATCCTTATCAACAGCTGGGGGTCTCTTTGAACTAATAGGGGACAAGGCGATGAGCTCATGAGTCACTTCAGCCCCAGCATCACTAGCGGAGGGGATAAAAATCAAAGACTTTGGAACATGGGGAGACCCAATGGCCTCGGCAGCAAGAGTAGGCAGAGTAATGGTAGGAACGCTAGTATTTTTGCTGCTGTAGGTTCTGAGCTACTACCGAGATCCAAGTGACCACCCAAGCCAAGAACCTAACCCTAGCTCAAATGGGAAGTCTTTCTTTTCTTCGAGGCCTTCACCATTTTCCTTAGATCCTTTCCTACAAAAAGAAAGCAAGTCAATACCCATTCCACCACATAATTTACACAATCATCAGGCTATGGATCAATATAACCTCCTTTGTTAGCTGCACGTTCCTACTGATCATAGAGAGCGAGCAATGATAGGCACCGATATCCTCCTAGAAGAGTATTTTTCTTAAGGCGTTCCAAACTTTTAGCCTCATCAATAGAGAGTGTGGGTTTCTAGTCGGTGTTATTAGGTCGAGCATTCCAGATTAGAGGGACATCCCCCCATCCCTCAGGGTTACTAATGAAAAAGAACTTTTTCTTCCATGAGGTGTGGGACTTTGGCAGATCGGTAAAAAGGGTATGCCTGGGATAAGCCTGGAGGTAGCGATGCTTTTCCCAATGGTTCAAAAATAAAACATGTTGAAAGGTGTTAAGGCTCAAGGGGATTGCTATCTCCTCATAGAGCTGCATAAATATGGTGATCAAAAGCCAGCTGTTAGGGGTAAGTTGGCTTACAGGGACATAGAATAAATCTAAGAGGTCCTTAATGAAGCAATGGAGTGGGAAACGCAATCCCAATTTCGAGAACTTCTCATATACCCTCATCTTGTCTCCCTCCACTGTGGTGATTCCCTACTTTCCTACATCAGTCAAAGTATACAAAGCGGGAATCATATATTTGAAGGATATAAGAGGGAGATGCTGGTCATACAAGGTCCTCTATAGGAAGTCCACCAACCAGACACCTCTGTAAGGACGGACGGGAGGCAAACGTTACACGAACTCTGGGGTAGGATTGGCTTTAGCAGAGATGATGCGCTGAGAATATAACACATCTTGAGCAGGAGAAATCGTAACCCTAACTAACGTGAAGGGCCAAGAAGATAAAGTTCCCAATCTTTGAGATAGGGGAATCTCATTGAATGTATCATCACCTAAGGAGGCATAAACCCTAGAGCATTTCTTGTGCTCTAAGGGGATATCTTCTGACTCCATATCAAAAATTTCCATAGCACCAATTGTTGCGTCCCTACCCATTATCGAGGGTTGCAACCTTGCTGGAGAGCCCAATCCCCTATCATACTCCATAACTTTAGTCTTGCTCTCCAAGTTGGAAACTGACACACACACGTAAAGAAAAACCAAAAAAAAAAAGAGGCAAATCTCCTTAAAATCTCATAA
This sequence comes from Balakata baccata, assembly GCA_949630135.1. NCBI lineage: Eukaryota > Viridiplantae > Streptophyta > Magnoliopsida > Malpighiales > Euphorbiaceae > Balakata > Balakata baccata. Next base: position 9,969 of record CATIWF010205752.1, read on the forward strand.
ATCAACAAACCTAGAAAAGAGAAACTTCGAAGAAAGGGGGAAGAGGAAAAGAGACAAGGAAAACTTACTGGAAACGCTCATGGTACCTTTGAAGAGTCACCAGAGATAGAGAGATAGATAGCTTAAAAAGGAAGACGGCCGAAGAAGATCCAAAGTGTGCTAGAAATCACCGAAGAATGAAAGAAGAGTCAAACGAAACACAGGAAGTCAGAAGGAGAGAAGATAGAAGATGAAAAGACTTAAGGAAAGTGAAAAGATGTGAGGGGAAATCGTATTTGTGAGGGCAAAATCGGCCTAAACATTGTACGACAGTGGTGAAGAGATATTATGACAGATGAAATTCCCGACACGGTGTTATTTTTGAAAAATAGGCACATGGCGCCAAAAGTTAAACAATGATAAAAATAATATATAGAGTTGATCACACTCGCGCTAAGCCACCGAATCATCAAAAGTAAAACATAAATGATCAACACTTTTAGGGGAAATCTGATATCAAGAGAACAAAACCACATGATCCCAGGATCCCTATATGAGAGCATGCTTAATATGAGAAGACATCATAAGAGTGATCAGACCGGCACATCACCCACAAGACGATCCCAATACGGCAAAGATCATGATTCCCTCACCACGTCATGATAGGGATCACACGGCTGATGCTATATCTTGAGATCTGAAGATCCTGATAAAGACAAAATGTATGGTACTACTACAGTACATTAAACAGAGTGTTGAAATGACGGGTGATGAGTATTAAATGCTCGTGCAGCTTGAATAGGGCGTGTGATGGCTTGCGTGAACAATAAGCAAAACACCATGCTCTGACAAAGCGGGCTTAAGCCATATTAAGCAGTAGAATGACAAGACATGTGGAGAAAAAGGAGACTATAAAAACCCTAAAAGACATGCTCAAGGGACAAGTTAACTCTAAGACTTTTCTAGCTCCACTTTCTCATAGTTTTCTTCCTCCTACTGACTTAAACATCAGAATGGCTTTATTGGAGTATTTCGGTTAGTCATTCTCATCAAGCCTTGCAGGGTCACGGAGTTAGAGAAGTAAGAAGTTATCGAAGGGGAAAGCACTAGACGTTATCAATGGTGGAATTTCTAAGAAGAAAAAGAAGATGCATCATTATTCCCAGTGATATCTCAATAAGTGATAATAGTATTAGTTACATATGTTAATTTGAGCTTTAATTGAGCATGTTTTAAAGGAATTAGATCTGGCAAATTTTTGTTTCAAAAAATTGAAAATCAGGATGCACTCACTAAAATCCATGAATTTGAAATAGGTTTTAAAGAAAGAAAAGAAAACCAAGAGCTTGTTGTAGGAAATTTTGATTTTGAGAATAATTGAGTACAAGAATGATAACACGCAACATCATATATTGTGAGAAATAGGGCAAACTTTTGGATGTCTCCACATAGATAACCATATATGTGCAGTACTTAAAAGCAATAGTTAACAAATGATTGAGCTTTTCTTTTAATAATGTACCAGTCCACTCTCTTTTATTATATAATTGCACATAACAATTCAAAAGAGAGAGATGGAGGTTATAGTTCATACTACATGCTACACCATTTATGCCAGCTCCAAAAACTACCAGGGAATGTGCTTTCTCGACGAATTAGGGTAGCTTTGTTATCTAGGTAAGCTTTGGAAAATATATATTACTGGGTCTATATGGATCAAGTTAATGAGAAAATGCCCTGCGGTGTGTATAAAGTAATCTACACATCACTCTGTTATTAGTTTGGTACCCACCATGGAGTCATGAATCAGGTTAAGTAAGAAAAGTACTAAATTATATCCTCTTAGGACAATATTGAAAATTTTCCCCTGAACAGTAATAGTTCATTAGATTTTTATGACTGCCTACCTGTTGTTTTACATTTGCCGTTTACAATCTGAATGAATTATTGGAGCTTGTATTATACAATTTTATGTAAGACGGTGAATCATATATTTGCTAGTGAAGATCCAGATGTCACTCGTCAATTCATTCCATAACTAGGTGAGATTTATTTTGTCAGCTTTTGTTCTTTCTATTATCTATTATCATTTATATATTAGCAATATTATCCTAAAGCTCTTTTGCCTCGATTGTGGATGTGCATAATGATTTAATACATATGATTCATTTAGTTGAAATGGATTCTGAAATTTCGTCTGCATATTTGATTATTTTGGTTAATCCTGCTTAGTTCGTTGCATGTCGGCTTCTGCTTTGTTATATTCATTTTGGCTAACATTATTTCCTCATTTTAGAGGCTGTCAGGTGGAAACAATGGTTCACCCTCAGATCAGGTTGAAAATATAAATGAGACAATCAAAGATGATGAGAAAGGTGAGGCTGCTAAGTATGATGACTATCTTACTCCAGCGGAGAGGCGATATCTTCAGCAGTGGGAGAAAATTGATATTCAAAGATTGCATAAGACGGCCAGCAAATCACACCGTGATCGGATTCAAGAATTCAATCAATATCTGGCTAATCTAAGTGAGCATTATGATTTTCCAAAAGTGGGGCCTGGTTAGTGTGTTTTCATTCATTATTGGTCGAAATTTCCAATGCTCAGCCAGTTGAAATGCTCTGATCTGCATTCTAAATTTCGTGAGGAACTTTTCATTGATTGTCTAGAAAATCATTTTTTTTTTCTGTATTTATTTTGAAATTTCAACAATGTTGATAAAATACTACTATGGTTGATGCCTTATCGGTTGGATCTCTAGCTTTTTGCTTGTTTTGTGTCATTTGTTCTCTCTATCTCCCATAAGTATACGAATGCATGCTCATGCATTAGCGCACAAATAAATTGCGGTTACGTCAACTTCAATGATTTTAGAGGGCAACCCTATATATAAAATTCTCTAGTATGGAAATTCGGACTTCAGATATGAAATTTGTAAGAGATTGAGTTCATTGGTTTATGAGTTGTAGTTTGCATGAATAATACTAGGCCTGAGCGGGTCCATATGATTTGCCATCTCTACATCACGCCAAAACTTCTAATTCTCTTGCATGTATGATCCACCTACTTAAATTCTGAATCAATGGATGACTCGTTGATTACCAGCTTTAGTAGCTGAACAACTAGAAAGTAATAAAGTATGTTTTTCATTGTTTTTATTTAGTTGAATGAGGAAGATGCTTAAATGATTGCACATAATGGTGAAAAAATGATACATTTGCAACTAATTACTGGAATAACAAACGAAAATAGTAAGTATTTACGTCGTTAGGACTATAATAATTGTTTGCCAATGTTTCATTTGAGATTTTTGCTACAACTATCTTGGGGAATTATGATAAACTATTTCTATAGATGCTTACACCCAAAAGATAGTTGGAAAACTTTGAAAAGGTAAAACATTGTAGAGAAAACACAGGTCAATTACACCTATAGTTACTAAATTTCGTATTACTTCCACCTATATCACAATTTTTTATTTTATAGAACTAAAATTACTGAATTTTATAAATTATTACAGAAAAGTTATCGCTAACCAATTTTAATTAGTTATTAGCCGGAAAACTCAATTCTTATGAGCTTATTAGGTTATAATGGTATCACAATTCCGCCCTATATTTTTTGACGAGTTGCAAAAAAGTGTGGCCTGAGGTAACTAATGGTGGTGTTGTGATACAATTATTAGCGAAAATTTTTCTGCAATTCGTTAAGAAATATAGCCACAGGTAACTAATGATGGAGTTGTAATACCATTATAATATAATAAACTCATAAAAAATGAGTTTTCTAGCTGACAACTTGTTAAAATTGGTCAGCGATGATTTATCTGCAATAATTTATAAAGTTTAGTGATTTTTGTATTACAAAACAAAAAATTGTGATTTAGGTACAAATAATGGAAAGTTTAATGACTATGGATGTAATTAGCCCGAGAAAACACAACAACAAGAACAAGGGAAAATTACTATTTAGTTTTTAAATTTAATATATTGTACTAATATTTTCTGAAAGTTCAAAATTTATACAATGAACCTCTTTTGTTTTAAGATATTCTACTAATGTGTAATTTTGCTATATATATATATATGTTAGAGATTATAATATTTTTTCCGACTAAAAGTAAATCCAAGAAAAACTATATAGTTTAATGGAAATAAGAGGTAGCAGATAATGTATTTTTTTTTTGAACTGATACTGAAGACTCTGGTTAGGCAGTAGTAAACCCTAAACACCATCATTAGAAATGATGGCAAAAACAAAGCCAATGCACACTGAAATCGCTAATACCAAAACAAATTCGTCTTTCAATTTCATCACAAAACCCCTAATTAATTCCAAAACAGGGAAATGGACACAGTTGCTCCATTCATTATCTAACATAATGTTTTACATCACAAAATTATTTCTTCCAAAACGAACTTTTCTATTAAAACAATTTACAACGTCAAAACCGTTTCACATTGTACAATATAATGGTAACTGACAAATAGGATCTACTATTAAAGGCCCATATGCATTTTTTTAATCATATACTTTCCTTTTTTACCCTTATCTTTTTCACTTCATTCCATTTCTTGTTCAACACATCAAAATTATTACTATACTTCCTTTTTTTCCCCCCTTCCTATCAAGCATTTTTCCAATTTTTAATGTCTTCTTTAAATTTGAAAACAAATGAATCCAAATATTTTATTTAAATTGTTAAACAATAAAATAATTTTCATACCATGACTTTTTGTATTGTGGGTCTGAATATACTATTAGAGAAGATGCAATTAATTTGAAATTGCTTTTGCAAAACAAAGCACAAATTTATATGAATAGGAATGAAGTCGTTAATTAAAAATTATATAGTATAAATACATAAAATATCTAGTATATAAATGTCATATATTTTTATATACATTTAATAATTACGAGTAACACAATATATGTAAAATATATACTACACATACAATTACTATATTATTTGTATATATTTTTTTATACACACATATATATAAATACATAAAACATATATCTAGTATATAAATGACATATATTTTTATATACATTTAATAATTACTAGTAACACAATATATGTAAAATATATACTTGACATACAATTACTATATTATTTGCATATATTTTTTTATGCGCGCACACGCACACGCGCGCGCACACACACACATATATATAGGTCTTTACTCCATTATTAGCACAATTATGTTATTGTTACATTTTTTTTATACCAGATGGAAGAAGAATAATTTAAAAAAATCCTAAAATTAGGAGGAAAAAATAGGGTTTAAATGAATAGACTTATGAAAGTTAAAAACTACCATTTATTAAAAAAAGAGTTAAAATGTCTTTATATTCAAGAAGAGACATAAAAAGTCCAAATTACAAAATAGGTATAAAAAAGTATTTTTTTTTTTAAAAAAAAAGGAGTATGTAGTATACTTTCCTCAAAGAGAAACTACTAATTAGCATATATATATATATATATATATATATATATATATATATATATCAAACACCTAAAAAATCAAAATTTATCTAAATCTTACAAACTTCTAATAAGAATTTTTAATAGTTAGTAGAGATATATTCTCAAAATAATTTCTATTTCCAAAATTTTTATTCCCAATTTCACAACATTTAATCAAGTAGTAAGTACTATAAGAAAAAAAAAATGTTAGTAAAATGCAAAATCCATGCATAAATAAAATATACATTCTTAAAAATAAGTATTGTGTCCACTAAGGAGTCACGAAATAATCTAAAAGTAATCATTATCAGTTTACGAAAAAGATTTTAGAAATTCAATTACAAACCTTCAAAATCAAAGTTGTGATTTGTTATACATACATACGCTTACATTTGATATGCAGTATGAATATTAGCAATTAATATCACTTAATGGTTTAAACCTGTTAAATGAAGTTGAAATGAAAAACTTCACGGATGCCACAAAAACAATAATACAGCTATGAATTTATTTGATATTTAGACATCTAAACTATTTTGTTAAGCAAAAAATTATGATTTATAGTTCTAATATTTGAATAATTCTTTTGTAATAATTTTTTTGTAATAAGTAAAACAGCCAAATAGAACCACAAAGTTTAAAATAATATTCTCTTATGGCATTTGCATAATTTCAAACCCAAAAGAAATATAAAGTTCCTAGATGAATCATTCTAAAGGGCTAAAAAAATAACAAAAATCAATAGCGGCTTCTTAACAAAGACTTCACTTAAAAAAATATTTCTAACACCAACGTAGTAACACCTTTAGGCCAGAAAAAGAGAAGTGTTGTAAAAAGAGATTGACAGCAGAAATTTATTTGTTGAACTGAACCCGTGTCTTTAATGCTTTGGAAAATCGAATTACTATAACTAGACTTTAATTCTACTGTACGAACGCCCTCTTGATCCTCTTTAGAGAATTGGGAGAAATGAAATTCTTGCAGAGAGAATTTTTCTCTCTTCACTATGTTTTCTACGTTCTATAGAAAAAATTGATTAGAAGAAAAAGTTATTTTATTCTTAAATAACTTCTTATTTATAGTTTAATTAATATGGGTTTGGGCTAGGTCAAGCCTACATAGGCGGTCCATACCCTAAAACCTAACATCTCCTAAAGCGTCATCCTAACAACTCAAATTTGAATCGAGAATCATTCAAACAAGTGAACAGACCATGCGACCTGAAGCACACAAATGGTGGGAGCTCCAATACAAACCTAACCATAAATCATATAGGAGATATCAACCCAATGATGTAATTACTCTTGACAATGTGTTTATTTACCCCAAGTATTTTTCTCAATATACATGATCGAGTATCATTAAATCCCTTAAGAATTCATACTCAGATCACTCTTACAATTACTATGTACTCTAAGTTATTTCAAACTCTATCAAGTGAAATAACTCTGATCGGTGAATAAAAGCAATGAGTGTATAAGCAAAAATACTCTTTGTTTTGCCCTCATACCAATTAGATCTGAATTAGCTTGCTTTTCTAGGAGTGTTCTATTAAGTCGAATTATCTCATGACTATAGGATACATCCTAAGATAGATAACATTAATTCATCACGTCATAATATAGTAAAAAGTCACAAAGAATAATAAGAAATGAAATCCGTATTCAAGATTTCTAGGACTCACATAGCGAAGAAGCAGAGCTTCATTTTTTCGCTTCCTAATAGGTCATCTAGCACATGCAGTATGAAATGCTGCCATAGTGGAGCAGCTCTTTCTTATCAAAGACATATGAGTGTATGTCTTGCTCTTAATCATAATATAAATAACACCATATGAGTTTTAGTCTTGTCACTCTTAAAGTGCTAAACCTGATACTTTTGTCTGCACATTCAACAATGTCAAACAACAAGTTTCACACTCAGCTTTCTCTAAATAGATACATGAATGGTAGGGAAGTCATTCATATCGATTCTTATATATATTAAGAATCTCATCTTGATTCTTATTAAGACGACCTTTTTATTTAATAGTGTGACTAAATCTGCTCCCACTGCGTCTCAGTCATCCAAACTTTGGTCTCATTTCTACTCTCTCTATAGCACTAGAGGCAATTACTTATGTGAGAGAATCAATCTTAGTCTATCGACATACTTTATCGAATTGTGCTAATAGGCATTTCTAACATATTCATATAATAGAAATAACTATAAAACTAGCGAATTATGAGAAATACACTCCATATCGTTACAAGTAAAATACAAGTGCTCTGTCAATATATACAAGTCGACTACATCCTACATAAGCCTAAGGATCTCACATGTCTAACAAATGTATCTCTAGTTATTGATTTGGGAAATGGATCTGCTACCATTTCACTTGTAGGAATGTATTTCAATACCACTTCCCTCTATGTGATCAAGTCTCTAAAACAACGATATCTAATATAGATATATTTGGTTTTTTTAATGATATTTCAGATCCTTAACACATGTTAATGAAACCATACTATCACAATAAATTGTTACAAGTTCAGATGCTGACTTAAATAATTTTATGTGCTACCAAAACCTTTTCTACCAAACTGTCTCTTGTACAGTTGAGGAGCACGCCATATATTCAGCTTCCATTCTTGATAAAGCTATATAAGATTGCTTCTTACTACTCTATGAAATTACATAATTATTTAGCAAGAATGCATATCCATAAGTCAATTTGCACTGATTAAGATCGCTTCCTTAATCAACATATGTATTACCAACTTAGCACAAATCCTTCCTTCGGTACCGTAGAATATAGTATGAAGTTCTTCTTAAATATCTCAATATCCTTTAGACTGCCATCCAGTATTTTAGACCTAGATTAGATCAAAATTTGCTCACTACCCTAAAGGCATAGCAAATTTTTGAATGCGTGCACACACTACATACATTAAATTACCAACAGCGCTGAAGAAAATTGTACTTTGGACATTAGTTCGTTTTCATTAAATGTCTTAGGATATGTATCAAGACTTAAGGCTCAGATTCCTTTGGGTTATCCACCGGCTTACAATTATACATATGGTAATGCTCTAACATTTTTTTAATGTAAGTCTCCTGAGATAAACCCAAAAGTCTTTTCGAGCGATCCTTAAGGGTCTTAACACTAAGCACATAGCTAGCTTGACCTTTGTCTTTCAATTCGAAGTTCGATAATAACCATTTCTTGGTAACATCTATTAACTTCTTATCATTTCCAGCTATTAATATGTCATCGACATATAATGACAGAATTATGAAACTACTGTTTGAATATTTAATACATGCACAATGGTCTTCCTCCATCATCATGAACCATCCTTTAACATGGCTTGATGAAATTTGAGTTTCCATTATCTTAAAGCTTGCTTAAGACTATAAATAGATATTTGAGTTCACAAACTTTGTGCTCTTGTCCTTTTAGCTCAAAGCTTAAAAGTTGATCCATATAGATCTCTTCATCTAGTTCTCCATTTTTGCAAAAATAGTCTTAACATCCATTTGGTATAATTCTAAGTCCATCCATGCCACAATAGCCAAAATGAGGCAAACTTATGCAAACCTGATAACAAGCGAGAATGTATCTTCATTGTCAATTCCTTCTTGTTGTGTGTAGCCCTTGGCTACTAATCGAGCTTTATATCTTAACTGTCTCTTCCACCTTATATTTAATTTTTAAGAAACTACTTGTTCCCAATGGTCTTACAACCTGGCGATAAATCAACCAAATCCTAGACTTAGTTAGATTTTATCGAATCCATTTCCTCTTTCATAGTTTTAACCCATTCCTTAGCATTAGGAGCTTTAGGACTAGAAAGAGCCTATTTTACTGTCCTGGGCTCTTAATTATCTAGAGCAATCATAAAAGTTTCCCCCTCAATCTCAATATCGACCATAAGAAATTTTTTTATGGTTACTACTGAGGTTGAGATTGCTCTTTAGAAACACAATCAGACAATTTTCACACTCACTTGCTTCAGGAGGAGCATGATATTCTATATCATCTTGCTCTATCGGAGCTAATGCAACCATTCTTGCACTTAGTGGACTCCAGATCTTCCATTTCATACAATTAGAAACCCTCATTTATCTCACCTCTTTTAGGATAGTCCTCTTCTAAGAAAATGACATTTCGTGACTCAATTTCTATTACCCTTCCATTTACATCTTCCAAAAAAAAAAAAAAAACATATCCTTTGGAGAATTCTGAGTATCTTTATATCTTATAAAGATACATTTCTTCCCCTTCGGACCAAGTTTCCCATATTCATGAGAAATGTTATGGATATAAGTAGCGTATAGCCATAGGCGCATATTACTTAAGTCAGACTTTTTGCCTTTCCATAAATCGTATGGGGTGGAAGGAACATATTTTAATGGCACATGATTAAGTATGTAAGCCATAATCAGTAGCGTATTTCCTTTAAATAAATATGCAAATTAGCTTATGTCATCATTGACCTAATCATATCCAATAAGGTTCTATTCCTCTTTTCTGCTACATTATTGCTTTGCAGAGTCAAAGGAATAGTTAGCTATCTAACTATATCCTTATCATCACAATAAATTTTAAACTGGTCGAATAGATATTCACATCTTCGATTGGTCCTTAATGCTTTAATATTTTCATTTTATTGATTCTTAGCCAATCTACTATATTGTATGAGGCAGTCTAATGCTTCAGACTTATGGGAGAATTAAATAAATATGACTATATTAAACATGACCGTATCTGGTGAAGTCATCTATAAATGTGATGAAATAGTTAGAAATATATCTTGCTCTAACATTTCTTGGTCCATAAATGTCATAATGAATAAGCTACAAAGGAAACATGGCTCTCTTTTTGTTAAATGGCAATCTTGTTGTTTTTCCAGCTAGGCAATGCTCATAAGCAGGCAAATATATATTCTCAAACAGAACCCAAAAGATCAGTCTTTGCTAATCTTTTTAAGTAATCTTGCCCAATGTGTCCTAGTCTAGCATGCCACTTAACATCATCATTTAATAAAATATTACTGGAATTGTAAACAACAAATACAGATTTACATATATCCATAAAATAGTGTTCAACACTATAAGAACTAATTAGCAAATATCCAAAGCCATAATAAACATCGTCCAAAAGTAATTACACACAACCATTATCAAATATAATTTTGAAACCAAGTCCCATCCAAAAAAAAAAAAAACAATAACAATTATTAAATTTTGTCTAACTTCAAGAGTATAAAACTCGTCATGGAGATTAAGAGTGCAGCCTCCCCACAACATTTGCTTGAATCCCCTTTTGAAATCCGATAAAATTCCATAAAGGCATATCAATCCCTCGCTATGTGGTCTGTCCAATAAAAAACAGTTTTAGCTAGTATCAAACAACTGCTAACATTTAAGTCAGAAGGATACATTTGGTCATACAATACCTTTGGCTCAGTGCAATCATGAGCAAAGTGTCCAAGTTTCTCACAATTGAAGTAATTCATATTTTGCCTTTCTTGCCATCGTGTCTATCGCGATTGCATTTGTTTCAGCTAAAAATGGCTTCATTGCCTCCTTTGCCTTTCCTATTGCCCTTAACTTATTTTTTACTAGAGTTTGAAGCTCCTTTGGAATCAATCATATAAGCCTCTCATTCGGGCTTATTAGCGAGAAAGCGATCCTCCTTAAGCTCAATATGTCGAGCAATATCATCAGACATTATGATATTGTCATTATGAGTAAGGTTGACACACATATGTTCCCAAGCATTTAGAAGAGAGCGTATAACAGCTTAGACCTGTTGCTCATCAGTCAACTTATAACCAGCAGCCTTCAATTCATTTGTCATGTTGGATATGACAGTTAGGTGCTGTCTTATTGTGTGATTATGATTTTTCTTGTAGGCATTAATTTTTAGAGTCAATTGACACAACCTAATGGTTGAGATTCCACCAAATTGGACCTTAACAGCATCCCAAACTGCTTGGGCTAAGTGGTGCTTCTTAAAGCGTAGCATCAAGTCATTTTGCATACTGCTCAGTATTAGTATGCGAATAACTATATCCTTGCACTTATAGGCTTGATATGCCTCCATATCTTGCCTATATTGAGCAGTGCTTCCATGCTCATGCTCAGCCATTGGTTGTGTGATAGTTTCTAGCATTTTTTGCTCTTCTAGAAGATATTGAATTTTGTGATGCCAAATATCATAATCATTATCATTCAGCTTATCTCCCTAGTTTAAGTCAGCAACTATGCTTTTTGTAGCAGCCATATCAACTATTTAGAATAATGATCACAACATACTTAGCACAATTCTTACACAATTCTTACAACAAAATTATTTTATGTCACAATGTCTTAAATTAATCAATAATAACCTAACACATGTAGTATAAACAAAAGTACTGTTACACAGTCTAATCAATTCCTACTAACATAGTCCAGTTATCATCGTTTAATTTAAACATGCGTCAATCATCATATTAGGTGACACTCATTTATCTACTAACCTAATATTTCCTTAATATCACATGTATACAACTTGATATAATATAACAATTTAAAGCATGCATTTTCTTCAATAAAACAATTTAACATACTTATTGTTTTAAATATTCAATATATACAATATACATATCACATATTAGAAGCAAAAAAAAAAAAATACTACTACTACTACTACTAATCATGCCATGACATATTTATTTATCACTCATTAATTTTCATGCAAAATAATTTATATCTTTTGCACTTTTTAATACAAAAACACTTCAAAATGTGCTGTAAAAATTTTGGAAAAATGCTCATTAAATAGAAAATTAAATTCTAAGCAATTTCAAAAAATTGCACCGAAAATGGACATTGCATGCGCTCTCACGCGCCGAATTGGTGGATGGCACGTGCCTCCATGCACCACTGGAGACCTTTCACGCACCGCCACGCGCTAATTGAGCACTATTGTCTGCCACGTCATACAACCATTGACCGCCATGTGTCATCTATGGCCATATGGTAGCGACACGTGTACTTACCACGTAGCATGCCACATCATCAGCTCAGCTAGCGTGGACCAATGAACAATTGTCGCATGTAGAGATCTGCCACTGCAGCATGACACGCTGGCTCGGCATGTCATCGCCAGCTCAGCAAGAGAGCCATGTCACACCATTCGCTGGTTGGCACTTGTCTCAGGCGGTTATAATCGCTTCTTATGCGCTGACTTGGGTGCTCTCTCTAGACTCGATTTTGCAATTTGCACGTATTTTTCAGACTTTTATATCGGTTTTGACCGTAAAATTTACAATCAAACACCATATTGGAGTAGTTTGAATAACAAACAACACATCCAAGAATGAAATTATACAGAAAATCAATTTCTAAAAAATTCAAGAACACTAATTAGTTTTTAAAATTAAAAAATTCATAACAATTCGATCACTTATTGAAAAATTATGCAAAAATACTCATTGGATATCTTGTGACTAAAGCTTTCCAACCATACCAAATACGCACCATGAAACCTAGAAAAAGTTTCCCAAAAAATTGAAGAAAATTCGGATTTTTGGTGAACTTTCATGGATTATGGCATAAACAACCTTTTAATCACGAATTGAAGCACAAATATATGATTTTAGACTCTTATACTAATGTAAAAAATGATTGGCAAAGAAAACTTATTGAACGGAATCCGTGTCTTCAGTGCTTCGGGAAATTGGATTACTAGAACCAAACTTTAATTCCACAGTACAAACGCCCTCTTGATCCTCTTTAGAGAATTGGGAGATATGAAATTTTTGCATAGAGAATTTGTCTCTTCACTATATTTTCTACGTTCTATAGAAAAAATTGATTAGAAGAAAAAGTTATTTTATTCTTAAATAACTTCTTATTTATAGTTTAATAAATATGGGTTTGGGCTGGGTCAAGCTCACATAGGCGGCCCATATCCATAAAATCCAACAAGTACCAAAAAGAAAAAAAAATGTGTTATTAAGAATAGTTAAAGAAATTAACACCACAAAGATGATAGATGCATATTTCTCCATCACCAAGATGATGAACAATTAAATTAACTACTTAAAAGAAAAAAAAATGATGCACAATCAAATAAATATTAACTTCTCTTTTTTCTAAAATAAAAAAAAAAATCTCAACCTTTAAAAAAAATGTTCGGTTATCTGATATATTTTGTTACCTGTTAATAAAATTGGAGTATCAAACTAAACTACAAAATACAATTTTTTATTCGCATCCATACACAATCTACATAACTGAAAGCAATGTGACGAAGAATATTCTATAATGCAAATATCGGTATATTTAATTATTGGAGACTAATTAGTTTGAGGTCAAAATTGGAAAAATTAAAATTTGGATGCAACTTTAACTATAAAGGATAAAAGTTAGGGTGAACAATTAATAGAAAATAAATAAGATCAAGGACCAAAAGTGATAATTGTCAATTAATTTATATTAAACATATCATTGTCATCCAATCGACCAATGCATGTCAAGATTTGTACCAAATTAATTTAATCAAGTACTAAGCTAAGTATAAAATGGTGGATGGCCATCTTTCTCCATTTTCTACGAAAATTCTAAAACTTTCTTAAGACATTTCCTTTCTATTTTCTTAGCCAAACCCGAACCACACTCCTCTCTAAATCTTCATGCATGCCACATTTTTTGAAGAAAAATTATGTGATGATGGTTGGAAATCCATAGAGCTGTAGAAAATCAAATTTAAGTGAAGCCAAAAGGAAAAAATTAAGGCAAAAGAATGGTGGAATAGCTTCGGTCATGGCTGATTTTTGAAAGGAAAGGAAATTTCTTTGCAAGCTAATTGAAGAAGAAGATGAATCAAGCAAAGAAAGGGAATTTCTTACCTTTTCTGCGCACAACTTTTCTTTCTTCCTACGGTATCTACTTTGCTCATTTTCTGCATTTAGATACTTTTTTGCTTTGGCTTCTTAATCTTCCTATCTAATTTGCTCATTTTCTACATTGAGATTTTTTAAAAATGTTTTTATGTTCCCATTCGTTTACTTTCTCTGGTGCAAGATAATGTAAAGATCTTTTTTCGCTAATGGCTATATTTGCTCATGGTGATCAATGATGTTAAACGGTGGCGTTAGGAGTTATTGGAGCATGTTCAAAAGTTTCACTATGGTTGCAATTTGCTGAAAGGAGACAAAATGGAAGATGATTCATGTTCGGAACGACGTCATTCTGTTGCTCGGAGGGAGTTACACATATGGTATTCAGAAACATGTGGAGAAACAAATTGTTGTTGGGGCAAAATTAGAATGATATCATGGTAGGGAAGTGATGCTAAATGGTGGCATTGTTTGTTAGTGTGGGGAGCTAAAATTTAGAATGATGTTGTTTTCTATCAGTGTAGGGTATCATAAATCGGCTTCGCCTAGCTTTAAGTTGGGAAAAGAAAATTTGTTAAATGATGTTGGATATAAAGTTTATTCCAAGTGTAAAATCAGGAGAACATTGTAGTAGCTACAGTACCTCCCACATGCACTTTATTATATAGTATAGATAACCGTCTACTATATGGACTCTTTTGGTTTGGCTAATGGTGTTGTGGAGCTTATTTATGTTGTAATATTTGATGTTTTTAATGCAATGCAATGAAGAACAGTTCCTGTTGGAAAGGAAAAAGAGAACAAAAAAGACCTTTAAGAAAATAAAATAAATTAATAGAGGTGTTTAGATCCAATGTGCTTCTAAAAATTACATGAAATGCACTATCAGATAATACCTTATGAAAACAAAGTAAGGCCAATGCAAACTAAGGCACTGTTTGACATTTTATTTAAAAATAACTTTTTTTTTCTGGAATTTTTTTTATTTATATCTTTTTTGAATTTTGAAACAATTTTTTTAAAGGTGAAACGTATAAATAAATATTTTTTCTAATAACATATTTGAGAAAAATATTTTATAAAAAATAAAAATATCTTCAATTAAATTAAAAAATTCTAAACTTATTTTTTATTTTTACTTCCAACAACAATTTCTAATGAGTTCGAACTCATCTCGTTTATATATATCGCAAGCTTTTATATTTAAGTTCGAATTCAGCTCATTTTAAAATTATTAAGCTTACAAGAGGTCAAGATCGGCTTATAAAATAGCTCGTTTATTATGCTTACGAGTTTAGCTCGAGTTCCATTCGTTAACAAATAATGACAAAAATTTGAATTCAGCTCGTTAACAGAAAATAACAAAAGCTTGAGTTTAAGCTTCAGCTCCATAACAAAATATAATAGGCATAAGACCAATGGCGGATGTAGGTTTACACTATTTGGGTCCAATCCTAATTAAAAAAATAAAGTGGACTTCAATAAAAAAACTGATGTGAAAAAAATTGATGAGAAAAAAAAATCAACAATGATATATATTCCAATTTATTTTGTATTACTTTCCCTCACTTGTATTAAAATACTAAATATTTTAATAAATAATACAAATAGGCGGGCTAATAAATCATAAGTACTTTAAACATATTAGACAGAAATTGGTAAGAAATCACATAATGACATACAACTAATGAAAATAAAATAATTAAATGCATATTATTGTATAATTGGATTGATTTACAAATAACGTGATATACCTAATCTATCAAAGAATTTCTCATAAAAATAGATAGGACAACTGGTTTTTTAAAAAAATATATAAATTCTCTAACTCTATTCAGCTTTTCTTTGTCCTCTCTTTTGTATTTTTTTTAATTTTTTAGATTTTCATTTCTTCCATTAATTTTGATATTTCTATAAAATTATTTATATGATTCTTTTTTATCAATGAAATTTATTGTGAAATTATGAAAATAAACTTTTTCTATATGTAATGTTTCAAGAGTTTCTGAATCACCTCACCTAGCAAACATACTACCATCTACTAAGAACAATTATATATTAGCCTAATGTTATTAATGATGCTATTATTATAATTTCAAAATATGAAAACTCGTTGATGACTGATATTTTGATGTTTTATTATTAAATGTGTATGTTGATAATTGAAATTTGTACTATATATATGGACTCTACTATATAAAATTTATGGATCTGTTACATACAATATATTCAACTCCTTGAATTGTTCGTTTTTATCATTTTGCCCCTCTTATCGATTTTTTATCCAAATTTTATATTTTGTTTTTGGTCCACTTTGCCCCTTAAAAATTCAAAAACATGTCACATTCGTTATCATATGATGTCGTAATATGCTGGGAAAACACATTGGTTCATGAAATATATGCGCTAATCAAGGGCAAATTATGACAAATTTTGATTTTTAAAGGGGTAATTTGAACCAATAATTGATCAAGGAGGTAAAATGGCAAAAATGGACAACTATAGGTAGATGAACATGCCTTTTGCCTATATAATATAAATGAACCTTAAACAAGCTCTAAATGAGCATTAAATGAATACGTATACGAGTTTTTAAACAAATATGTTCAGTGAGCATGCTCATGATCTTTTAAACAAACATGTTCGCGAGCTAATGAACTAGACATTATTAAGCTCGAGCTCGATAAAGTTTTTGAAGTTGAGCTCAGCTCGTTAAGTTTAACAAATGAACTTTTATTTTCAAACGGAGACCCAAATAACTTACGAGCAATTTAGTTGGTTTACATTCCTACTCTCAGTATTTCTGTTATTGCAACTGATCCATCACCATTCACTAGTAATGCTTACACATTCTACATGAATATGTTATAAATGAGAACTTGTCTAAAGATGGGACCGAATCAAATTGAAAATATTAATGGAATCAATTTGATTCTACATAGGTGGTTTTTCTTTGCTGGTCAATATCTCTATCAATCTCTTTTACATGTGTTTTTTAGTTTTTGCTCTTTCTCCAGTATCAAATCTGTATTTTTTAGTTATTAATTGTGTTATCAGATCTAGATTTTCAATTTGTGGTGCTTTGAAGCTGCTGAATTTCAGGTTAGGCTTAAGTTTTAGGTGCTTTGATTGTTTGCTTATGCTTGAGTTGGATTCTAGATGGGATAAACTAGGATTTTTCAATGATTTTTTAAATTGAGTGTCTGATCAATTGTAGTTTCATGAACTTGGTTTTTCATTTGTGAATTTCGGTCCGCAACGAAATGGGTTCCTATGATTTTTAAGCTCTTTATGCATATGTGCGTCATGTTGTTTGTTCAATTCGCAATCTCCAAGTCTCTTAAAGTGCTTATATAATGAAAACATGGATTAGTTTCTCATGTATTAGATCTTCTCCTTGACTGCTATGCATCATATTATTCTTGTAACATCTGTAAAGACGAAATTCTTCTTTTATTTTATTTTTTTTGTGAAGGAATTTAATAAACAACTACATATATAGTAAAAGAAGTAAATTTCAGTCCATCCGAAGAATCAGGTGTTTCTTTGAATAATAAACTCCTATACTAATGCAAACCCAGAAATATATTGATTAGCAAACTCCTTTATTGATCACAAAATAGCCAGTGAATTATATAAAAATTGGATACTTGAGGTCCTTTGCATCCAACAAATAAAAACTCACATTTGCATGTTATGCTCTTCTCCAAAGCAATTATTAACTTGAACTTTTAGATTATTTTGCAAATTCCTCCAACTAAAAGGACAATTTCATTTAATTCAACTTACTTCTTGTGGTTTGTGGTGGCATCATGGTAGATGGTAGTAATGGAATCCAATTGCTTCCTTGATATATCGTTCCTATGTACAAATCCAGTTAAATACACTTCAGTTGATAGCATTTAAAACATCATATGCTTAGAATTGACAAGTTGATTTTGAAATGTACAAAGTTTATATATATACGAGACAGTAACCCTAGCTTTGCATTGGGATTAATAACATTTAATTTAAAAGACTAATTGGTTGATAAATATGATATATAATGCACATAAAATTTGCAATTTAGTTTAATGCTAAAATATTAAATTCATTTAGCATAAATTCATATTCATTAATGATGCATTGATAATATCTTCTTTGCTACCATTAATAGCATGTAATATTTATCTAAAATCACCTCACAATAATAAAGGTTTATCCCCAAGGGGTATTTCACTCATGTCATTATCTATAGTGCTCAATATATCTCTTACGGATCTATCAAGAGCTTCAAACAATGTATATGGCTCATTGTTGCTTCATTCCAAATAATTAGATAAGTTTGTTCAATTAATTATGCTAATTGACTATCCTTTTTTATTTCACACATTAAATGTTCAATTAAATTAATTGGAATTTTAAATCTAGAGTGAGACATTCTTCCACCAGGTAATAATAATACGTATATACTAGATGATGAACAACAATAACTATTTTTCCTTTATATCCAATTTTTCATATAATTGTTTCATAAAGATATGTCTTACCTGTACCTTCGTGACCATATAAAAAAAAAAGGCGATTTTTATTATATGTAATAGCATCAATAATATCATTGTATATATTATGCTATAACAACATCAACAATATCATTATATTGATGACGTGAAGGCAATGGATTAACTTCATTGTATTTACTGAGGTGCAAATATGAGTATATATAGGATACAAGAGATAGAGATGAGTTAGGTTGATATTATCCTTGGCTCTTATCACTAATATACAACCCCATATTTATCTACAGATAACCACTTGTATATATCATTATCACCCTCCCGCAAGTTGATATGGTCTTCGAAGAACAGTCAACTTGTCGCGTGGAAAAAGGAACCGTGTTTTGGACATTGGCTTTGTAAAAATGTCTGCAAGCTAATCATTAGTGGAGATATAGCAAACCTGAAGCTCCCTATTTGCTACCTTATCTCGAACAAAATGGAAATCAATTTCTAGAGGTTTGGATCTAGAATGAAAAATTGGAGTGGTAGTGAGATATGCGGCACTGAGGTTATCTCACCGGAGTAAGGGTGAGCCAAGATGAACATAGCCAATCTCTTTCATGAGTGACTAGATCCAATGTAGTTCTGAAACTGTTGTTGCAATGGCACGGTACTCCGCTTCCGTAGAGGATCTTGCTACTGTGCATTGCTTACGCGAGCCCTAAGCTATTAAATTGTTGCCAACATAGATGGAGTACCCTGTGGTGGACTTGCGATCATCAATACTACCACCCCAATCTGAGTCACTATAAGCTGAGATTTAAGGGTTAGAACAGGGAGTAAGGTGAAGACCATGATTGCGAGTGTTGTTGAGGTATCGCAGAATGCGTTTAACTGCGGTCCAGTGAGGAAGCTTGGGATCGTGCATAAATTGTGACACTTTATTTACTGCATGGCATATGTCTGGACGAGTTAAACAAAGATATTGAAGGCCGCCAACAATGCTTCGATATAGTGTGGAATCCACAAATGGTTCATCTGAGGTTGTAAGAGTGGTTTTGGGACATGATAGGGTTGAGATTCCATTTGTAGCATCCATTTTTGACTTAACTAGCAATTCTTGAATGTATTTTTGTTGAGTTAACAGTAAACCATGATGACACCAATTTGCCTCTTTACCGAGAAAGTAATTCAATCTACCCAAGTCTTTAAGAGCAAATTTATAAGAATCCATGTTTTATTCTTGAGCATAGCATTGTATTCCTCTGTCATAGTTGCACGCCAATATGGCTTTTTAATTACTTAATTGTAACATGAAGGTTCTACTGCATCATCTGGGATAGATATCATAGCTCATGGTTTAAGATTGCCCGTTTGCGATCTAGTGGTCATTTTGTGTGTTTTCTCTAGTTGGTGATTGGTGGTAGGATATTGTGTTAAGTCAACAACAAGGGACAAACTTGACTTTGAGCTACTTGGTGGGTTAGAGATTAGTTCTCGTGGTGGTAATACGGTTGATGGAGTTGTGGTAGTGGGTGGGATATTTGTTAGGGTGGTACTTGACTGTTTAATAGGAATTGGAATTTGTGGTGGTAAAATGATGGTTGCTGGTGAAGATTCTTGAACACTGAGAGCGCCACATCATTGGAATGAAAGGGAAACACCTGATCATGGAAGATAACATGTCGTGAGATTACAAATTTCATAGATGTTAAATCAAGACAATAAAAACCTTTGTAAATTTTGCTATAACCCATAAATACACATTTGTGAGACCTAGGAGAAAGTTTATTGGAAGCATAAGGTCTTAGCCATGGGTAGAATAAACAACCAAATGTGTGCATGTTATTATAATCAGGAAAATGACCAAATAACTTCTGAAATGGGGAAGTATTGGAAAGATTGGGTGTGGGTAACCTGTTAATGGAATGCACAGTAGTATAAAAGGCATATGGCCAATGATAGTTTGGAATAGAGAAGTGCTGTAACAATGCCAAACCTGTCTCTACAATGTGCCTATATTTTCGCTCGGCACAACCATTTTGTTTTGGAGTTTTAGGACAAGAGCTTCTTTGTGTAATTCCATTAACTAGTAAATAAGATGTGAGGGCCTGAAATTCTCCCCCAATTGGCCTAAAAAGATCTAATAGCTCTCCCAAAATATTTCTCAACAATATGTCGAAACTTAATAAAAACATTAAGAACTTCTGATTTGTATTTCAAGAAATAAATCCAGCAATACTTGCTATAATGATCGTAGAAAATGACATAATACCACTTTCCATCTACTGAAGTGACCGGAGAAGGTCCCCATAAGTCAGAACACACTAAATCTAAGGGACCATTAGCCTTATAAGAAGATGAAACAAAAGGTAATTTGTGACTCTTGCTAATGTTACATGCATGACAAGGACTCAAAGTTTTATTGGAGAGAAAAGGAATATTTGCTTGCTAAAGAGCTTGACGAATTGTGCAAAAACTGGCATGTCCAAGTCTGGAATGCCATTGAGGAGTGCAGGTCATAGCTTGAACAGTGGAACTTGGTTGCTTCAAAGGTTCAAGCAGCATAGAATATAAACCATTTTCATTCGGGCTTGTATGGAGCAACTCCCTCATGTGGATATCCTTAATAACAAAGTGAGTTGGAAAGAATTCAATAGAAACATTGTTAGCATTAGTAAAAGAATGTACTGAAAGCAAATTGCTACAAGAGTTAGGTACATATAAGATATTATTTAAGTGAAAAGAAGTACCATTGGACTGGCATAAAGAAGACCCAACATGAGTGATGGGAAGAGATTTACCATAGCCGATTTTGACACTTTCATTTCCATGGTAATCAGAATTAATTGAGGGATTTTCTAATTCAGGAGTCAAATGATGTGTCGCATCCGTATCAAGAATCCAAGACTGAGGATGAGAGGTGGAGGTCAAGTTCGAAGTTAGGTGTGCTGGAGAGAATGGAGGCTGGGAATGAGGCACCGGTGATCGCATTCGAGCAGATGAACAATTTCTTGCAATATGACCATAACCACTGCAATTATGACATTGACTAACTGAAGGATCAAAGGAATAATATTTTGTACTATTTGCACCATTAAATGATATAGTCTTATTGTTGGATCTTCCTCTCCCTCATGAATATCGCCCAACATGGCCACGAGAATAAAATTGTTGGCTAGCAGATGAATGAGAGTTAACCAGTTTTGCTGTTGGTTGAATGAGATTGGAAACTTCCTTGGATGAAGTATTTGCTGCTAAATTTTCTTCTTCACTGAGTAACAATCCATAAAGATCATCAAAGGCAACAGCATCTAAGCGATTCTCCAAGGAACGAATAAATGGCCGGTAAACAGAACCTAGACCATTGACAATAACCTGAATCAGATCATCTTCACTTACCAGACTGTTTAGTGCCGCAAGTTGATCAAACGTGCTTTTTGCCCATTGAGTGTACTGAGCAATTGTCTCATTTGTTTGTTTAATAAGTCGAAAAAATTTAGACTTGATGGTGCGTACCTGAGCTTTGGATCTTGATTCACAAGTATTTGCAAGTTTTTGCCATGCAGTTTTAGCAGTGGTGGCACCAACAATCGGTGGAATAAAGTTTTCACTAATAGAGCCAATTATCCAGCTTAGAATTAATTGGTCACGACAAAACCAATTATTGTACGCAGGATTCGACTGGTTATTATTAAGAAGTGGAGAAGGAATGTCTGCATTGTCAGCAATGTGATGAGCTAAATCATAGCTATGGAGTAAGGGTAACAGCTGAGCTTTCCATAATAAATAATTGATAGGGTTTAATTTGATGGGCAAGTTATGGGTAACGTTAGGTAGAGTGGAAATGGTAGGGGAAGATGAAGGTACTGAGGAAGTGGAGATCGAACTATCAGTAGACATGATTGAACAAAAAATGAAATTAAAGCTTTTGGTTGTTAAACCTTTTTTATGTGCTCTGATACCATGATGACATGAAGGCAATGGATTAACTTCATTATATTTACTGAGGTACAAATATGAGTATATAAAGAATACAAGAGATGGAGATGAGTTAGGTTGATATTATCCTTGGCTCTTATCACTAATATACAGCCCCATATTTATCCACAGATAACCACTTGTATATATTTATCATATATATATTACGCTGTTCAGTTGTTAAACTGATTATCATATCATTATATTTTTTACGACAATTCTAAAATATCATAGCTAAGTTCTTCGACAATTAACCTATTAGTATTATCAAAAGTAAATGATCTATCAGGTGTAGGAAGATTAAAATCAGTAAGTGAATATGAATTTCGATTGAATAATTGTTCAAGTTCAATTAAAACAAGATTTTAAAGATGTTTTTCAGTAATATTGTTTTTGGAAATATGAAGATTCATAAGCATGTCATATCGTATGTCATCATATAAACATTGCCAAAATAATTCGAAAAGTTTATATGGATTACTGATTTCACATAATAATATTAGAATTGTAAATAAGTGGTGTAATTCAGATAAAGATGCAGAGGAGATGGCTTTGTTCGTTGCAAAAATCCATTCATTGTCATTTCCAAGTAAATAATATGCATTATATGCAGATTGATAAGTAGTATGTAAAATTTCATCTACCATCCTAATATCATCAAAACTTTTAGGCCCGATACAATATATTTAATAGCATCCTTAAATAATTTAGTTAACCTCAATTTGGATGAATATAAGCTATCATACCTATACAATGACCTGTTTTTGTCCATATTTTATCTTTATTATTCCAAATTCATTTGGTTGAAAACTCAACATATATAAGTGTACTAGCATCCTCGCATATACTATTGGTATACATCTATTTGGTAAACATAGTTTTACTAAAATGTGTATTATTAGTAATATGATTTAAATTTTGTGTAGAATCAAATAGGATTTGATTCATATGCTCGAGATGAACTGTTAATTTTTCAACGGTCCATTCTCAATAATGTATTGAAAATTCAAATAATCTCCATGTTGCTTCACATGATGAAATATAACGACAATTCAAAGATGTTTTAATTTCATTAATGGTTTTTGAATGATCATTTTCTAAATTTATAGAAGTAATTCCAAATGTTTCGATAACAACATGAATTATGTTTGTTCATTTATTAACATATTTAAATAAATATTTTAATATAGTTGATGTACAACAATATTCAACACATATATGAACTTCATATTTGCAAACCAGATCTTTATTATAGGGAACTATAAAACGAATATCAGTTTTCTCATTATTTTTTATAACAAAATTTCTGTTGTTTCTACGCTTATATATTGCAAACTCCTTAGGATTAGTTATTGTTTGTTCTTGATTTTTTTGGAGAAAAAAATTTAAACATTTATTTATTTATTTTTGCAAGAGGCAAAAAGTTTTATATGACTATATAAACCATGCAACATAAATGTTGAAACAATATTATAAGCATTAGGATCTTTATATTTAGCAGGTAATTCAGCACAAATTGTGATATCTATATCAGATGGTGCATTAGGTGTATCATCTTGATGTAATCAAACTAAACAATGTACATGAGGAAGTTCTCTTTTTTGGAACTCTACAATATATAATAAAATTAAGACTTTGCAAAAATATTTATTTTTCTTAATGTCATTAATTAGATGACTTACTTTCATTTTAAAAATGCTACTAATAATATTTGATCTATCTTCTAGTTTTTGTCTAGGAATATAGTTTAATATGTTGAATCTTAGGCTGCAAAAGATTACAAGTAAAGGTTATGTAAAGATCATGATGACCGTAAAACTTGATGTGGACTCCCAGTATGACTTGATGGAAGTACAATTATAGATTTATCAATATTAGTGCATTGACATCACCATTTAAAACAATATTTTTAATTCCAATATAAAATTCAAACCTCAATTCTTTTTTATTTGTTCTGATATAATTACGTCTTTCTTTTTCAATACATGAAAATGTATCAATAACATATTGTTGGAATAAACGACGGCCTCTTAATAAAGTTTTGCCTTCATTATGTCATTGTTGTAGTCTATAAGCATAATACTCATGCATTGTAAGACATTTACTACCTGTTAAACTTGAATGGGTATTGTTACTATATTCAATATCAATTTTGTAGCCATCCTCGCCAAAGGAAAATGAATAGGATATTGCATAGACATAATACTTGGATATAAACACTAATTTATTTTAACCCCTTATACTTATGCTCAACTATAATATCTATTCTTATCATCTTTAAATCTATCTCTGATCATTCCAAAAGATTTAGCTAATTTATTATATGTGTCAAATATTGTAATTAATCCGTTTACTATTAATTCATTGATAGTCTTATGTGAATCTTCCGGCAAAATGAGCGGATTTTCTATTTTTAGTCTCATAGTCGGTATCATATGCATATAACTTTGCAAACTTTGGTAATTTGCATTTGGAGGCAACAAAGAACCAATTAGATGATGATTCGGTCCACATATTCTATAGACATAAGACCCATGTTTTTTATTTATTTCATAGTAAATTTTTACTCCAGTAGAATTAAAAGCGAACATGGCATTATAAATTCTTATATTTTCTTCAAATTTAGAAGTAATAGCGTCGATGTGGTAATCTAGTAAGTTGTTAAGGAAATTGTTTTTAAAATGACAGTCGTATTTTTCTTTGCTTACAGCAATTATAATAAACAAGTGAAGATTTTTTTAAGTTTCTTTTTAGACACTCATCTTTCCAAAATAATGTATGGCAAAACATTTACTCATTGTCAGGAGTCCCTATATATGATTTTTCGAGGTAAGCTCCTGCATAAAAAGTCAAAATTTTTTTAAATTAATAATTAAAAGTAAAATAATAAAATATTTAAATATTTATGATAATATATACTTGGGTTGTGTGAGGTACACAAGCTTGGCTGTTATATTGTTATTGTAGCTGTCCATATCTACACATGATAAAGTAACAGTGTTTTCGCCATTCATGCTAGACTGGTCACTATGAGATGCTGATGCACATTGAACTTACAAAACCAAAAATTGGATAAGTATATTATTAATTTAATAATTATTTTCTTAACGTTATTAATAGTTTATCTGAATACATTTGTTGATTATTGATATCTATATGAGTCGATTGAGTTTGTTGAGAGTCGTTAATTTTTTTGTTTTGTTTTTCTTTTGGTATGAAGTACTAAAAAAACTCATATCAACTTAACCGCTTCATGTCTTTTTTTTTTTTTTGTTAAATGTCAAAGAAGACATAACAAAATTAAAAATAATGAAAGCTTAATCAATGTTAATGTTTAAAGAAAGTATAAAGTAAATGTTAAAAATATTTTAATGGACAACAGTAAGAGGATAATATGTGCATGCAAATAAATAAATTAAAATATATATTAAGTTAGTAAAAAAAATTAAGAAGGGGTAATTAAGTGGCAATTATAAATTCGTGTAAAAGACAAACCTAATTGGTAATTAAGAAAAAAGGAATGATTGACAGATAGGATTATAAAAGTTGGATACTATACCTTGCAACGCCTGTGGAAAAAAAATAATTGCATAAGGTTGATTGTATGTTTAACCAATAAAAAAAAATAATTTTAAAAATATTATATTTCGGTTGAACTATGACAAAGGTAAAGTATTTCATACAAATTCAAATTTTAAAACTATACTTTAATACTTGATAATATGCATAAATATTACTTACGACTCATCAATAAAATATATTAAAAGTAATAGATTTATCAACAATTTCATGTCAATTACTTTATTGTTTTGACATATGCAATAATAAAGTTTTTTTTATTTCCTATTCAATTTTATAAAATTAAATTTATTGGATCAACAAAAAATTATAAAAATTTAGAATATATAACAGGTGATTATTTAAATATAGTCCAGAAGAAACATTAAAAAGAAAAATAAAAGCAAATATTAGGAAATAATAATAGTGGGTAAATAGTTACAAATGTTTAAAATTTAAGTATAATTGGTATAATACCCACAAATAAGGCTTAGTTGTAAAATATATAAATATATGAAATGGTTTTAATGATATACGAGAGGTATATTTGGGGTAAATGTAAGGTATATTAGTTAATTTTGGCTTTGGTTTGCATTGGGGATGAAAGAATAAAGAAAAAATAAGAAAATAAAGGGTTCACGCCCGTGACAAAATTTGTCACAGCCATGAACGTCGAAATCTTGAAAATGGGCAAATTGTGTCCTGGCCAGGCATAAAAGTGTCATGACCATGAACTTTGCTGTGAAGGGGACTGTTACAAATAGCTCAAGCTCTGTTTATTTCATTTAAACCCGATCCAAAAAGCTCTAAAACCCTAGAAATGCCCCAAATATTCAGAGAACTCATCTCTCCCATGATTTTGATGAGTTTTAAGCTCCTAAAACACAAGATTTACTACTCAAGAACAAGATTTGCATATGAATTTGATAGATTTATCAAGGAAGAATGTGAAGTTGGAGAGAGAAAGTATGGAGCTTGAGGGCACTCGGGTCTTCTACCAAATCAACTCTATTTTTTTCTTTCTTTGGGTAAATTTCATGTTTTCCCTATTCTTTTAACAAGTTTGTAGTGATTTGATGATTTGGACTCAAAATGGTTAGAAACCCATTTGTAAATTGTTCAGTTTGATGTAGAACCTTGAATATTCTTTGGGAAAAACACTTCTTAAGGCTAGTTTGAGTTGATTATATGTTGATTGATGGATTTAAGTAAAAAAGACCTTAGCTTGATTGTTTTTGAGTTAGGGTTTGCAATATATGGCTCTATATAGTTAGAGACATTGATATATAGCTTGAGTTAATGAAAAATAGTTGTGATTATATTTAGGTGATGCCTTTGGAAGGTAGAATTAACTACTAAAGCGGCTAGGTAAGTTTAAAATTTGAACTTTGAGTTGGCTCCATAGAAGGTAAGTACACATATGCATTTTTAATATGTTAATTGACATGGAAATGTGATAACGACATGTTAATTAGAAATAATCGGTAAATAAGACAGAAATAGAAACACATAAAAGGTTAAACATGTCTATGGGCTATAAATATTATATTGACTAAGGTTAATGAAATAGGAATAAGGTAAACGTGAATAATGTGAACATGATTATAGGAAGATTTCATAAGTAATGGCTTATGAAACGTGAATGATATGTATAGGTCAAATGAATGCTAAATTCATGACCTAGTGTTCTAGGTACAAAAGTTATCAATAACAAGGCATTCAGAATGAAATAAAGAAATATGAGAATTAAATTCATATATGTGGTCATTAGTAATTTAATAATGATAATTATGTATGTATGCTTGTGGTGTCATTAGCTCAATTGGTTGTGAGTTAGGTTTAATATCAATATTGAGAATTGATAAATAGGTAGTTGCACAAGTTCAATAAAGGCACTTAAAGTGCTTGAAAGGAATGACTTAATAGAGGTAAGCCATGAGTAGCTTAGTGTGTGTTATGTGGACGCACGTCAAGGAGCCAATAAAATATTAATGTGACAATTGGCAGCGGAGATGCCTAAGCTCATGCCAAGAAGAGATGATGAATTCTCTAGATTGTAGACCGGCATTCTTATAGCATACATTTATATTTTGTTGCATTGATTTATAGGTTGTAATTAAGTTATGTCTGTCATTTATAATCATGTAATATGAGGCAAAGTAAAGAAAGGAAAAAGGAAAAAGAATAATTATAACTCCACTAGATACAATTGAGATACATGAGAACTGGGTCTTATAGGCCCATGATATCACATCATATGTGAATGTAGAGGCTGACAGGAACTAGTGTTAGCTAGTTCAGTGTATATTCAGTAAATTAGATAAGAGAATTTAAATGAATATATATGCATCATATATGATGATAACTTAAAATGAAAAAACTTTTGAAAATTAGATAAGATATAGCTACCCAAATTGTAGCACCTCCTGTGTTGTAGGAGTCGTAATCCTAATATATGGGAGGGCGTTACAATCGGTCTAAAATTTCATTAATAGTTTTAAATAATAATATGTACATTATTTTTAAAAGTAGAATTAAATAGTAACTTAGTATGTACTTTTTTTAGCCAATTTAAAATGTAGAAATAAGCAATTAGATTTGTTTAGAAATTTTTTCAGTGGTATTATTAGTTTTCCAAAGAAACGTTTTAAGTACTTTCTCACTTGGTTAATTTGTTTCAATGTTTACACCGATAATTGATTAATGTTTTTTCACAAATTATTTTATACATCATCTGATTATTGGTACACCGATGTTTTTGTTTTTTCAGATATTATAATCATTTTTTGTATATAATGTTCCATCTAGTCAATTGCATTTAAAAGATACAAAAATATGGCTTTAACAAATGATTTGAAAAAATGAAATCCAGAGTTTAAATGGGAGCACAATTAAGTACTTTTACGATCAGCATGAAATAGCAAACAAATTACAACCTTATTTACAGCAGATAAAGTCTTTTAAATATCAAAAAGTAGCCAAATAGTTGGCTGAAAAAAAAAAAGATTTAAAAGAAGTGTTGATCAATCTGGATACCATCAATCTAAACTAAATTATTAGCACTTTCAAGACACACGCCTCACTTTCTTAAGAGTTTTCATCAGTTTTCCATACATCCTTATTAATGAAATATAGTCAGCTGTGAGCTATTCATATAAGGCTCTAAGAGTCTGAAGTTTGGTGTTCACAGTAAAGTCAGAGTTGTTCTTGTGAAGCATAAGGTTATGATGGTTATAATCAATTATGTCAATGTCATACACAGTTTTGAGGCGGTCTAAAGCAATTAAGGAGGCTATGATTTCAGCCTCTAAAATAGTGTCAAAACTAATATCATTACTGTGTGCGACAGTCTTAGTTTTAGAGTTATCTTGAAGTGGAGAGTAGAGTGTGAATACATAAGTTCCTTCTAGTGTAGACTATGTATTACATGTAGAATGAGGCATTCCTAATTGCTCTAAGACATCATTTAGAACATGAAAAAGTGAGATCCGAACAATAAACATCTAAGAGGAATAAATTTAAAGGGAAAAAAATAAGTCAAACATATACTAGACTGAAAAAAGTTAGTGTAAACAACTTAAATGAAGTTATTGTTTTTAATTTGAGAAGGTTTTTTTTGTGTTCCTATTTACCATTGTAGCAAATTTGAATTTTAAATGCAATAAGAAAGGTAGAGACAAATAAAAATAACTTTATGGTATTGAGGATGAAGATTAACGAAGGACAAAGTTTGAGAGACAAAATAGGAAGCATAGTTTGTATAAATCTGCATAAAAGAAACAACAATAAGCAAAGATTGGAGGTGTAAAAAGAAACTATCATCACACAATAAATTGGAAGTTACATTAAAGTAAGGAAGACAACCAAATATACACTGTAATTTAAGCAGGACAAAGTAGTCAAGATAGACATAGCAGATTTCTATTTAAGAATGGAAAAGAAGAAAGTTTAGAGATTGGGGGAAACGACAATTAGATTTGCTATTTATAGAAGGCAACCATTGATATTAAGGTCAAAAATGTAAAAAACAATAATTCACAATATGGTGTAGTTAAGGCTAGGCAATAACATTTTTGACGCACAAAATTTTATGGAGATCTTGTGAACACTGTGTTGAACAGATGTGAGAATGGGTTAGCAAAACGGTTAAAACAGATAAGGATACATAGTTCTAAGTAATCTTCTTAGTGAATACACGTTTAAGCTTAAATTAATGTGTTGGAAAGATAGTGTACCAAAAAGAGGTTGAATTAGTAGTAAATAGAAATTTTCGGCTTAATTGATATTTTTGAATGTTTGAATAATATGCAAATAAAACATAGAAAGTAAAGGAGTAAGAGAAGATTACATACAAGAATTTATAGAAGTTTGAGTGTTAACAAACCATAGTCTTCTCCTCAACTGCAATTGGGAATTCTACTATCTCAACTTGAGATTACAAAAAAGTTTTCTAACTAACTCACAACTAGAAAGTTTTCTTATCTCACCTACAATTAAGTGTTTTATCAAGGCTCACACCGAACTCAAATCTTTTGCGTTTTAATGGCTCACACAATAGCCAATTTCTTGTATTTTGAATAGGCTCACACAAAATCTAAGCAAGAGTTTTTCTCACTAGGATCACTGTTACAATCTATACCCAAGTGTTTAAAGTTAACACTTAAACATTTCTTACAATAGAGATGAGAAATAAAATTGCAAGAGTTTTGACATATTTAAAATTAAGCTCTTGTGTTCTAAGGCCTTTTGGATGTCTATTTATAATGTTTACCTTCCAATTAGCTGTTATATATGATGCCAAAATTATTTCTAACATTCAAAAGATGATTGACTAAAAGTTGTCTAACAGAGACAGTTTTCCGGTCTGTAAATTCATATATCTGTTGGAGCCTTAAATGTGGCAGCTTTGGATTTGTCATTTTCTTCAACGACTAGTCACAGTCGAGACAAGAGTTTCTTGGTCGGGACAACTTTCTAGAACTTTTGACTTAAAGCTTGAAATGCTGGAACTGACCTAAGGGGGGCACTTTTTTCCCGGGGGGAAACTATCCTTCAACATTTGACCAATTTGCTCACTAAGCAAATCAAATCCAATTGACTTGAAACTTTGTACACTATCAAAACAACACTAGATGAAGACATTAGTAACATTTAATTTGATTGTTAAGATCAAAATAGAGATCAATCACCCTAAAGGTCAACAATCTCTCCCTTTTTAATTTTGACAATCAAACTAAGGAAAATAATAAAATTGAGCATGTAAAAAAGAAATTAACATATTAAAAACAATTATGTCAAGTTTCAAGGCAATCCATTTTGATTATCATGTTCAATTATAAAAAATTACACTTTTTAGACCTCAATATTTTCGAAAGATCTCTCCCCCTTTATTTTATTACATTTTGCTTATGTTTTCTTATATTTCTCTTCATTTGTCAAGATCAAAAAGAGTATAAGCAAGTATAGCATATGATCAATCACATAGGGCATAAAGAGAGAAGATAACAGAGAATATTAAAAGATTAAACAATATGATATGAAAATAACAAATGTTATTAATTGCTAACAAATGATACCAATTGGTGGTTGTACAAACACATATAAAAAACATTAAGATAAGTATATCATCTTAAAGCATAAAATATGAGTTTAGAGAATGCTTATCGATATGAAAACCGTTCCATAATCTTAAGGCACTTTTTCATAGAGATTCAATTCTTCTCTTGTGATCTCTTCTTTAAATAGCTCCCCCTTACTTTATACCAAGTTTGAGTTTAATGAGATCGATTACTTAAGAGAAGACATTTTGTTGAACATGTGCCTTTGACCATTTATGGGCAACCTACAAAAGAATCAAATAATTTTTTGTACCCATTCAAATGTGGATCCATGAGGGTTAGCTCTAGAAGGTTCCCAATGAGTCTTCTATATAAAACAATACTTGTTTATGTGCCCAAATCTCATACAATGGTGGCATTGCTTGGTTTTAAATATTTCTTGCCACTTTGCATGGGGTTTAGGTTTCACAACATGAAAAGAATGTAAATGTGAGCAAGCATAGTGTTGTATGGAATGTGTAACCTTATGTGCATGCCTTTTATACAAAAAGGCATGGTTGGTCTTTTAAGGTTTCCCTCTTGGACCATATGAGCTTTTACTACTCTTCTTTTGAGTAATGGCCTTGGTGTGTGCCTTGCCTTTGGCTTTAGAGTCAATTACCTCAATGAATGAGGTTTATGGTGTGCTAGCCTTAACAAATATTGAGCTAGGCGGAGATGATGATGTTGAAGCTCCATTGAAGCCTAGACCATGTCTCACTAGAAGAGGTCTTTGAGATACAATAAGTGTATCCAAATTTTCCTTCCCCTTGTAAAATTTTGAAATTGAGTTTCTAACCTCTTCAACCTCATTTTTAAAAAAATTATTTTCTTTAAGCAGAAAAGATGTTGAAGGTTTTGATGAAAGATCATCCAATAATTTTCTAAGAGATTCATTAGATGTTTGAAGCTCTAGAACAATCTTTTGTAACTCATCAAAATCATTTTTCTAATTCAAAGACTTATTTTTATGAAAAGCACTTTTATTTTTAAATTTCTCAATTTCAAGGTTCATAACTTCTATTAAAATATCATCATCGTCGTCGTCGTCATCATCATCATCATCATCAAATGATTGAGATATAGAACATACCTTATAGGAGTCCTCTTGTAAAGCCATGAAGCAAGAGGCGGTAATTTTTCTTTCACTTGAGGAGCTTTCATCACTTGAGGGCTCATGTCTTCTTTGCTTCATGTAGGAACTCCTCTTGTGTCTTGAGTACTTGGAGGATTGATTAAAGTTATTGCCATAACTTTTCTTTTTCTTAAGCTTTAATCTTCTCATAAGGTTGACAATCTCTTCTTCACTCCTTTCCTCTTGGCTAGAGCCTTCATTTCATAATACTTTGAAGTTGAAGCTTTGAAAGCGAAAGCCTTCTTATCCTTTTTTAGCTCTTTCTCCTTGTCTTTTGCTAAAGCCATCTCATGTGTGATAAGCTTGCCAATGAGCACATCAATGGATATTTTACTTAAATCTTTATTGGCTATAACTCTTGACCCATACTCCTTGATGGGAAGATTTCTCAAAATTTTGTTGTTAATATCTTCAAGCTTAAGGTGCTTCCCAGCCTTTCTTAAGTTGTTGATGATAGCAAGGAGCCGGTTGGTCATTTCAATAATAGACTCAAAGGATTTCATCTTGAAAGGCTCATATTTGGACATGAACAATTGGATTCTCTTGGGCTTCACTTGTTTGGTTCCTTCATAGTAATTCTCTAAGGTTTTCTAATGCCATGAGCACTTTTACAATGCAACACTTTAAGACTATCTTATTGAGGAATGCTGGCAAAGAGAATTGACATTGCTCTTTTGTTTCTTCCATTTGCCCTCTTTTAAGCATTGGACCAATCATCCAAGAAATTTCTTCCTCTACACCTTCCACTTCCTTGGTTGGTGGCTTCCACTCCTTGTAGATAGTGTCCCACAAATCAATGGACTCACTATCCATAAAGACCTCCATTTGAAACTTCCATTGAGCAAAGTTAGCACTATAGAAAATAGGGAAATGATTGCAAACTTCACCCTTTACCATCTTGATCTTTTCTCTAGCACTTAAGCCTTAAATAGAGAGACCAAGGCTCTAATACCAATTGTTGGAAAGATGGTGCACCAAAAAGGAGGGGTTGAATTAGTGGCAAATAGAAATTTTCGGCTTAATGGATTTTTTTGAGTGTTTGAGAAATATGCAAATAAAACATAGAAAATAAAGGAGCAAGAGAAGATTACACATAAGGATTCATATAGGTTCGGGTGTTAACAAACTCTTGTCTTCTCACTAACCGCAATTGGGAGTTCTACTATCTTAACTTGAGATTACAAGAGAGTTTTCTAGCTAACTCATAACTAGAGAGTTTTCCTAGCTCACCCACAATTAAGTATTTTCTCAAGGCTCACACCGAACCCAAATCATTTGTGTTCTAATAGCTCACACAATAACTAATTCCTTACATTTTGAACAGGCTCACACACAACCCCAAGCAAAAGTTTTTCTCAGTATGATCGCTCTTACAACCTATACCCAAGTGTTTAAGGTTAACACTTAAACCTTTCTTACAAATAGAGATGAGAAATAAAATTGCAAGAGTTTTGGCACACTTAAAATTAAGCTCTTACGTTCTAAGGCCTTTTAGAGGTCTATTTATTATGTTTACCTTCCAATTAACCATTACATATAGTGCCAAAATTATTTCAAATATTCAAAAGATGTTTGACTAAAAGTTGTCTGACAGAGACAGTTTTCCGGTTGGGAAACCATATTTTCCGGTTTGGAAATTCATATATCCATTAGAGCCTTATACGTGGCAGCCTTGGATTTATCCTTTTTTTTAACGACTTTTTAACTAGTCTCAGTCAAATTTCCCAGTTGGGACAAGAGTTTTCCGGTTGGAAAACCATGTTTCCCAGTCAGAAAACCATATTTCCTGGTCAGGACAACTTTCTAGAACTTTTGACTTAAAGCTTGGAATGCTGGAATCGAGCACTTCCCGAGGGGGACACTTTTTTCCCAAGGGGGAATATGCCTTTCCCGAGGGGGAAATTGTCCTTCAACATTTGACCTATTTGCTCACTAAACAAATCAAATCTAATTGACTTGAAACTTTGTATACTATCAAAACAACACTAGATGAAAATATTAGTAACATTTAATTTGATTGTCGAGATCAAAATAGAGATCAATCAACCTAAAGTCAACATAATGGATGACTAAACAACATGTAATCATTAAAAACTAATATATATTGATAAGTAACTTAACAAAACTATATCAATAACAATTTTAAAAGTAATATAGAAGGTAAAATATTTAAGAAAATTATAATTTAATCTTTTAAGGGAATACAAATCAAAATCCAAAAAAATAGATAACTAATAACATGTAATTTGTAAAGATTAATAGACATTGATGAACAAATAAACAAAATTATGTCAACAACAATTTAATACTGTAAAATCTTTGAACATTCAGTGCATTCCATTCCTAGGATCTCTCTACCAAATATCTAGAGTCTTAAATACTCAACATATGCTTACCTAAACATAACAAAATCTAAAAGATATTCTTACCTCGTCAAGTAAGCAATAGTGATTTTAAAAGATGGGATTGAGAATATTAATTTTGGAACACGTCAATGGAACAAAACAATAGATAAGCAAATCCAAAAGTGTTCAAAACAAAATGGGTAAATGAACTAAAAGGTGAATAGAACAACAGCTTAGGAATTCCAAAATTTAAGACAAAACTAAATAGAAATTAATCGATGTAAAAGACAAATCTATTATAGTACCAATCAAACTATAGCGAATATATATTGATAAGTAACTTAATTAAATTGTATCTATAACAATTACATAATATAAAGTCTTTCAATATCTATTGCTTTAAATTCAAAGAATCTCTCTATCAAATAATATCTAATATGATAAAATTGTATAAATTTAACCATATCTATAGGCTTAAATGATGAAGATATGTTTATCTAGATTTATTGAAGATCATACCACTAAGTTAAGCACAGTAACTAAAATATCTAAGTTAACTATAATGTTAAGTAATCTTTTATAAGAAATACAAACTAAAATGGAAACAAATGGATGGCTAATAACATGCAATTTACAAAGATTAATGTACATTATTAACAAATAAACAAAATTATATCAACAACAATTCAATAGTATAACTAAATCAAAACTAAACCTAATAAAAGATGGGAAAATGAAATAAAATGTTAATAGTACACCTGATTAGGAAATCCTAACTTAAAGAAAAAACTAAATTGGGAAAAGAATAATGCTTTAAAAGACACACACACACACACACAGATATATATATACCGTAAGAAAAGCTTGATTGACCAATTGGATAGATCAAGAAAACAGAAGTAGCAGCTACAACAGGAGCTGAATATGCAACATCAATCCAAGGGCACATACCCAAACGAAATCTTTAGTACTTTCAACTTTATGATTGTATTCCAGGCTGAGCACAATATCCTTATGCACCCATTTCAAATGTTAGGTGTAGCTGGTGTATTCGATGTTTCCCTATTTAGTGCTATGCATGGTTCCTTGGTAACCTCTAGTTTGATTAGGGAAACCATAGAAAATGAATCTGCTAATGAAGATTACAGATTCGGTTAAGAGGAGGAAACTTATAATATCATAGCTGCTCATGGTTATTTTGGTCGATTGATCTTCCAACATGCTAGTTTCAAAAATTCTCGTTCTTTACATTTCTTCTTAGCTGCTTAGTCTGTAGTAGGTATTTGGTTCACTGCTTTAGGTATTAGCACTATGGCTTTTAACCCAAAACGGTTTCAATTTCAACCAATCTATAGTTGATAGTCAAGGTCGTATAATTAATACCTGGGTTGATATTATTAACTATGCTAACCTTGGTATGGAAGTTATGCATGAACGTAATGAAAAAGGATCTTATAATGTCTAAGGTAGGGCCACGAGGGTCTCTTAATGCCTTCTTTTTTCTTCTCATCAGAATTATTTCAAAAAGACTTGTCATGGTAAGGAAGAAGGGGAGAACAAGTACACTTGGAGAGCACAGTACAACGAAGAATTGTATGCTGCATTTAGGAAGGATAAATCGCTCCCGAAAAGGAATCTATTGATTCTCTCCTAATTGGTTGGACAATAGGTGTGATGATGATTTACTTCACGAGCGAGGTCTTTGGTTCAAGTCCGGGATGGCCCAACTATGCCAAAGAAAAGAATAGAAGAAGCATCCGACTCCTTCGTGCATGGTCCACTTGGCTCAGGGGGATATAGCTCAGTTGGTAAAGCGTCCCCCTGATAATTGCATTAAATAATTATTAAATAGAATATAAATTCTAATTAAATATAATAGAGATTCTAGATAATATAATTAAATATGATATTTAATATAAAATATAATAATTTATAGAAATAGATTATAATAATTTATAGATTATTTCTGATAGCGGGTCACATGTATAGAATTAACTGGAGTATTGGTCATGATATAAAAGATATTTTAGAAGCTCATAAAGGTCTATTTACATGTCAGGGTCATAAAGGCCAGTATGAGATACAAACAAATTAAAGCGAAGAGTAATATTGTAAAGTGAAACAAACTAAATAAAAAGTGAATGACTAAGACAATGGAAATGTAACTTAAAATGATAATTATCAAGACAAATACCTATAGCTGAATAGTAGTAAATCGAAATACAATAGCTATAGAAAATAAGTTGTAACGCCCGCTAATTAGGACTTAGTTAGAATAAGTGTATGAGCGATATATATAGAAACCACATAAAAAATATCAGGAATAAAAATTTAATAAATGAATAAATTAGAAATTAAAATAAATTAAATTGATTAGCACAGTTAATTTGATTAAATTAGACCACATGATTAAATTATATTTTAGTAAAGACTAATTAGACTATATATATGCAAATATATAAAAATAAATAAAAATGAAATAATTAATGTAGTTAAAATAAAACTAAGTAAATAAGTTGTATAATTGTATTGATTAGTGGAGTTGGTTATAGTAATAATAATAAGTAAATAAATAAACGGACAAAAAAGAGAAAAGAAAAATAAATAAAAAGGTATAGAAAAGAAAGAAATGGACGGAAACAATTTGCTAAGGCGGTGGAGTCATTTTTGTTGCCTTAAAAATTAGCTATTACAATTTTTTGTTGAACCCCATTTCCATTATTCCTTCCACAACAACCTCTAACTTGAGATTCACAGCAAAAACAGTCCAAATAAATTTATTCTTAGTAAATAATCTTTTCTCCATTGTTCTTGTGTTGTTTAGAGTTATTAGAATTGTGCAAAAGTAGTATATTGTACTCTGATTTTGATGACTATAAAGACCGAATTTGAAAAAGTTCTAAGCATGAAACTTATTGATTTATATCTTGTTTATATGTTTGTTAAATGGTATTGAATGATTTTGAGTGTATGAATAGATAAGCTCTTTTGAGTGAGACTGGTTCAGATTCAAACCTCATCAGGATATCCTATTGTGTGTGCTCGTTATGATCATCCCAGAAGTAGAATTAAAAAAACTCAAAATATGAAAGTTGTAGCTCTATGTGCCTTCTAGCTGTTTAATTCATATTAAACTCTCTTATGTAAGTTTCTAAATATGAAACTTATTGATTTATATCCTGTTTATATGTCTGTTAAATGGTATTTAAAGATTTTGAGTGTATGAAGAGATAAGCTCTTTTGAGTGAGACTGGTTCAGATTTGAACCTCATCAGGATATCCTATTGTGTGTGTTCGTTATGATCATCCCAGAAGTAGAATTAAAAAACTCAAAATATGAAAGTTGTAGCTCTATGTGCCTTCTAGCTGTTTAATTCATATTAAACTCTCTTGTGTAAGTTGAGTTATAATGAAATGAATCATGACTATTCCTTTGATTGAGCTAGTTCTTTATACCCGTGCAGCTCCAGTAACTTAGTTCTAATTTTTTACCTGTTTGTAGACTGAATTAACCATAGAGTGATATATGAAAGTTTTATATCTATGTCTTAGCTAAAGTTCTGTAGAAGTCTTACCTCAATATATTATATATCTTGTGAGTTATGATATAAAAAATAATATTGGTCTAGTTGTTACCTGTGCTGGACCAGTTGCACATTTCCTATTGTTTGAGGACTTTGTAGATAGGATTGGGAAAAGTGATAAATATAAAAATTGTTCCATATTGTCCTTTTCTAAGTTCCTGAAAATTTTCACAATAATATAATTTCTACATTGTAAGATATGAATATTTAAAATTGATGTTTTAAAAAGGTCTAAGGGAAAAAAATATGGAGACATTTAAAATTTGCACAAAAAATTGTATAATACTCCAAAAATTTTGAAATTGTAATGTGTTATAGTCTTATATAAATTTAATTAGAAACAAGAATTATATAAATTAGACAAGTATAGAAAAAGTTATAGAGTCAATAATACTTAAAGTTCACATTGTCACTTTTGAGAAAACTTTTGTTATTTATTTAAATCATACTAAGAATAAGTATTCTAATAATGCATTAATCAATTATATTTTCAAATTAGGCTTTCAACAAGTTGAAGAACAAAGTTTTGGATTTTAGAAAAGCTCTATTGAGGTCTGTACATATATGCATTCTAGTTTGTCTAAATGCATGATTTTGTGTATATAGCATAATTCATGTGTTAAAATGATGGAATTATATATTATGGCATATTTATGATTATGGAGTAATGTTTGATCATTAAAATGTATGAAATGTGTTAAGAATTGGATGGAATGATTGTGTGCTTAAATAAGGGTAATATATGATAAAATACCATGTTATTACATGATTTTGAAATAAATTGTGAACATGAAATTATGTTAATGTAAAATGAGCATTGATTATAGCAAATAAAGACATAATGAAAAATAAATAATTAATAATTTTAATTGTCTATTTATCTATCTAAGGATTATCTTAGGATAGATGATACACCATTAAAATGGATCATGGTACCGATATTGATATGAATTAAGGACATAGTGGTTATAGCTTCGAGAGCACCCTTGATCCTCTTAACACATAGATGTGATTATACTCAGTCAAGGTGGTTGAAACTCAATAAGCACCCTTGACTTGAGATTATAGTGAGTAGGGTGGTTGAAATTCTACAAGTGCTCTTACTTCACACGCCGTAGCTAGATAGTTCGGGAACAAGACTTGGGCCATCTAATTTAATAACTAAAAAATAATAAAAATAAATATGGTAATTAATTGAATGACTTAAGGAATAAAATTTGGGGTAAGTAAATAATTTAATTGAAATATGATTATATGAAATTGTATGTTATAAATTGCGTGCAATTAATTTGGAAAAATAAAATTAACAAATAGGATATATGTATATTCCTATAATTGCATGATAATTTCGTAAATTGGTGTACTTATTTCTTTTATGTTTCACATATGTATTAAATCTAAATGTGATATAATTTATCTCAGACATGTATTTATGTGATTACCTGGAAAAAATTTTAATGTCTCTATGTACCACTAAATTAAATATAGTTTAGCATGATTTTCTCTCACACAAGAATTAGAGCTTGCAGATAGTAGATATTGAAGCTTAACAAGGAGTTTGAGTCCATATTAGAGGAGACATTGAAGACCCGGCTGGTGGGTCAGTTATTTTATATTTTTGTTTTAATTTTGATTATGCATATAGATTTAAATAGTATGTTTTGTATATGTATTAAAAATATGTTTAGCATTTGATAATATTTAATATGTGAATGACAATTATTAGAAGTGATATATATGTAAATGAAATGATGGTGTGGAAAAGAAACTAAAAAGCGTGTCGTGCCTAATCTGATATAAATATATATAAGTAAATAGAACTAAACTATATTAAATAAACAATGGCCATAACTTTCGAAATGAAGATCAATTTAAATAAACATTGAAATTTTTTTTTAAAAAAGTTTTTTTATTAGGAGTCACATAAATAACCAAAGTCTAAAACTAAGAATAAATAAAAGTTGAATAGAATAAAAATGAAAAGAAAGAAATTTAAATCTTTAAAACAATTAGGGATCGATAAATTTAAACACTGTAGGAGTGTAAGAAATAAACAAAAACACATGGAAGACCTTAACAAAAGAGGGAATTGGAAAACAATGAGTGAATCGAAAGGAAGAGAGAAATGTGAAGTCTGCAAACAAAACAAATAAGAGAGAAAAATAAAATAAGTATCATAGATGAAAATGTTAGAACAGATAAGAAAAGTAGAGACTTATTGAACTTTTATGAAGCGTCAATGACAGAATGACATATATAGGACTCTTGAGTACATTAATTATAAGAAAATGTGGTATTTGTTTAGGGTTATAAAAGTAAAAAAGACAAAAAGAAATTCAATTGTACCATCTACATAATTAATTGTAATAAATTTTGGAGCTAATTTGATATGCCATATATGGGCATTCAACAAATATACCAATGATAGAGGAAAAAGTCAATGGAGCACAACTAATGCATCTTCATCACTTAGTTGACACTTATAGGAGCCAAGGATAGAGGACATATATAAGATGTTTGGACATTAGTTTTATGGATGTTTAGTCTTTGCTTCGGGATATAAAAGTAAAAATATAAAAAACAATTCAATTATACCATTAGTCCAATTATATAATATACAATTATAAATTATAAATAAATTATACTTATAAATAAATTATACTAAGTTAATAAGTATATTATAAATAAGTATATATATATATATAATTTCATTTTATTGATAATGAGGAAAAAAACTAATTTAATAAAAAATTAAAGTGATGAAAAAGTCTCTCCTTAAAACTAAGCAACATGCCAACCAAGTTCAAGTAAGACATGAATCCAAAAACAAAAGAGAAGAAAAGAAAAAAACAAAACAAAAAGCAAGAACATACAGTAAAAAGTAGGGAAAAAAAAAACAACATGCCAACGAAGATCATTGTGTCATTTTCCAATACATAGTCTTGCTCAATAAGGTAAGTAAGAGTAGAAATTACATATTGTCCTTAGCATAAAAAAAAGATGCCCAACTCCTTACCAATATGATGAGTTAGATCCGCTAGGTTTGCATCTGATAAGTGGAAGAATCAAAATATTTTTTGTTATTATGAGCAATATCACTATTAGAGGGGCTCCAAATTGAGGAAATTTTCCTTTTCGATGTTTGCTTCACTTTTCCTTTATTGCTTAATTTACCTTTCAATAACTCATCAAATGATTTGAATCTCTTCTCTGAATTGTCGGTTGGCTTTGACGTAGAAGCACAAACAATGAAATTATTTTCCTGATTATCTGTCCCGAGTTCAGAAGAAAAAATCAAAGTTTGCTAGTCTTGTTGATCCTGGGTTCTTAGAGAAGTTTCAGTTGGATATGGGCTTCCAGAGTTGTGGCCTTGTGTGAGGCTGCTGCGTGGGATTTTCTCTCTCCAAATTTAATAACCGACTACCATTCTTAAATGTAATAAATTGTGAAACTCATTGAATATGACATATATGGATGTTCAACTACTATACAAATGACTATGGCATACATGGATATTCAACTACTATAAAAAAGACTTTGAAAAAAATAAATAGTATTTTTTTAGTACGAAAGTTAAAGATGTAGGACTTTTTTTTATTTGTCATATTAATTATAGAATAATCATAAGTCTACGGTGAATTAAAATGACATTTGCCCAAACAATTAACTAAGCACCTAATTCAAATGCTAATCATTTGCATGTACAATTGGTTAATTAAAATTACATTATACAAAATAATTAAGCGGGAACCTAAATAATAGTAAAATTACATGGATGGACAATTGGTGAAATAAAATCACATTAGGTTCAAATAATCCAGGAAGAGACCAAACAACATTTGGTTAATGTTACCTTTTTCACAGTTTCTTTTGTGAAACACCAATTCGACAATAATAACATTCAAAATCAGTATTAATCAAGCTCAAAAGCATCAATTGGCCAATAGTAACATTTAAACTCAGCATCAAACAATTTTAAAAGCATCGGATCCTCACAATAAAAAATATTATTTGTAACAAAACCAAATAAGAAGGTAATAAGCATAAACCCATAGATGAATATCTGTATGCAAATTACCATATCAACAATAAAAAATACAAAATCATCATCAAACAAACTTGAAAACACCATATCAATACAACGATATTATCTGCAGCAAAAGTAAATAAGGTGGAAAATGAAAACTCACAATACAAAGACAACCAGGTTGGTGGTAATTGAAGATTTGGCAAATAAGAACTTTGGTAAAAAAATTTAAAAAAAAAAAAACTACATGGGAGTAGAGAAAATCAGAAGTAAATGCACCAAGAAGATGGAAAAAAGTAAAGGCTTACAAATAAAAGCGACCGGATCAGCAACGAGATGGACATTGTCAAAGGGGTAAATACAAAACATTGTGATTGGCGTCTTTTTTAGCAAGTACCTGGAAATCAAAAGAATCAAATTTAAGATATCAAAATGACAGGAGGTTCATAACCCAAAAGTAAATTATTTGAATAACAAAAAAAGAAGAGTGAAAATTGAGTGGGTACAATGAGAAATTATAGAGTTTGGACTGTTGGAAGAAGATCGACCAAGAGTGAAAGAGGTTAAGGTGTGGTAAATCGTATGGCGGCAGAGAAGTGGATGAAGAAGGAAAGTAAATAAGCAGTTGAAGTGATAGAGATCAGGGAGGTTAGAAATGGAGCTGAGTAGAGAGAAAAAGCATGGGAAAGAGGAGGCATTTAGAAGAGGAAGATAGTAGAAGAAGGAAAAGGAGTGGTTGATTCTTAAGGCGGTTGCTAGGGTTGTTTCTCAAGGAGGGGAAAGGAATGGCTTGGGAGAGATACAGCAGGAGAAGGAGGCGGCTAAAGCAAGAAGTGGTAGTGTTAGGTGATGTGTCTATATTTGTTATAGTTTTATAAGTGTTTTAGTCGATTCTATTTATTGTTTTTATGTGAATTTTGGATTAATTTGATATTTAATCGTGTTTTTAATGTTTTAGGTCTTGAATGGTAGAAAGGAGTATGAGAGCATATTTTGAAGGTTTAATTGAGCCAAGAAAATGTTTTGGATCATGGAAGAGACCATTAGAGTGATTGAGGGAGCAAGAAAATATGATTTCTGGAAGAAAAGTTTATTGCGACCTCATGACAGCCATTGCAGGCTCGTGATGAAATGCAGGCAGTGAGCTACTATTGCGATCGTGACGCTTATCACGTGCATGCAACGCTTGGGTAGGAGAACACAGCATGAATCTATTGCGATCTCACAACACTTGGAACACTACAGAATCATGTCTAGCTATCCAACTTTTACTTATTCTTTTGGGATTTTTCACTCCTATAAGGAAAATAACATATTTTGGGGAGTTAGGTTAGAATTCAAATTTACTATTTATTTCATCTCTTTCTATAGGATTAGGGTTAGCCACTCTTGCAATTTTTCTTCTTCTCCTTCTTTCCTTGAATTCTTCTACATGGGCAAGAGACTTATTTGCATGCATCTTTAACTTCCAGCAACTTCTTGACAGTAGGAGATTACTTTTGCTCTTGAAGAATGGTTGGACTCGAAGGATTGGAGAGCACCATCCTTCAAATTCCAGCTTTAGTGATTCAAGGGAGTACATAATCTCTTTTCTTCTCAATTTCTACTTAATTTTAGTTTGACTATGGATATTACATTGATTTGTTTGGTATTCATATTATGCTAAATTCTTTTTTGGTGCTTGGTTAGCAACCATAATTTTGTAATAAACTCTCATTATTTTATCTAATGAATTATTATTTCCATTTCAATTCAATTGTACTTTATTAATTTCTAGTTTAATAATTTATTGGCCACTAATGATTGAATTAGGAATGAAAATATTAGAGATTCATATGAAGACATATATGATGATAAGGATGATTCTATATGAATCGGTTATTATGGTATGATATTAAAATATGAATTAATATGATATGATGCTCTATTATTTATATTACTA
Source organism: Balakata baccata (assembly GCA_949630135.1). Lineage (NCBI taxonomy): Eukaryota > Viridiplantae > Streptophyta > Magnoliopsida > Malpighiales > Euphorbiaceae > Balakata > Balakata baccata. Next base: position 54,941 of record CATIWF010205752.1, read on the forward strand.
TGCGATATCATGGAAATGCTATTATGATCATGGAACATGATTCATGCGAATAAAAGAAAAGACTTAAATGTCCTTAGTCATACTAGGATTAACTATTGGATAGATGAATGCCATTGAGGGTGGTTATAATACTATAGAATTATTTCATGCGTTATTAATCGGGTAAGGTGACTTCAGTTCCGAGAGCGTCCTTGACCCATATTGCTAGCAACTATTATTAATGAATATTAGTCAATTAGGCTTTAGCTCTGAGAGCGTACTTGACTTAAACACATATATAGACAATATGATTAGGTGAGTAGGGTGGCTTCAGCTCTAAAAGCGCCCCTATTCACAATCCATATCTGGTAATTTAGTATAGAGTAATTGAGCAAATTAATTGGATTAATGGAAAACAGGAAATTGTGTTATAATGATTATGATTATAGGATATGACTTTCGCTTACCAAGTACGCTATTGTTGTTATTGCATAAAATGTTCGGCATGATGATATGAAGATGATTGACTTAGATTGAACTATGAAAGATTGTGTTATGCCATAATTATATGAATTAAATTGTCTGTTATGTATGATAGAATTTATATGATTATATGTACCACTAAGCTTGGATAGCTTAACATATGGGTTTCCTACATGCAAGTCCGGAGCCATAGGAAGAGTTGACACAAAAAAGCCGAGCTAGTCAGAGCATTCAAAATTAGAGTCAGTTCATACATTATGCATTTCTATTATTCATGCATTTTGGAATATTTTGGATATTGTTTTGTCTTGAATTTTGGTTTATGCATAATTGTTTCAAGTTGGGCGCATTTAGCTCTAGTTTACACATCTTATGATTATAGTTTATTATAAAGGCATGAACTAATGTTATTTATCTTTATGGATATATGTTAATAAGTTTGACTAGACAAATAATAGTATTATATGTTTGAATGGTAAAGACTAAAAGAATAATAATGGTAACAAGTATGTGGTAGCACTCTCTCGTATAGCGGTTAATTATGTTATATGGGAGGGTGTTACAAACACAACAACCAATTCTTTTTAATTTGGCTCACACATAACTCAAATACAAGATTTTCCAAGTGTTTAAGGCTAACACTTGAACCCTTACAAGAATATAATAAATGAAATATTGAGAAAGTAAATTGCAAGAGTTTTGGCACTTAAAAAATTGTCGGATATCATAAATGACCTTTCTATAGGGTATTTATACTGATTACCTACAAATTAGCCATTACAAATTGGTGTCATAACTCTCCCTAATATTCTCTTATAAATGTATTTAATGTTGTATGAAAAGGTAGTGTCCTGGTTGAGAAAGTCTACGTGGCATGTAGGGATTACTTGATGGCTCTAATGGCTAGTTTTGGGTTGAATTTCTTAGTCATGAATCTTTTGTCCCAGGCGGGACATTCCTTTTTGGAAGTTTGACCTCTCTCTTTGACTTTTAAAAATCAAACACATCTAGGTTGTGACATGCATCCTGGTCAAGATATAGGTTCGGTCGACTTGTCCATTTTGACTTTTAATCCTAACGTGGTACATTTTGGTTGAGGTGCCTTCCAATAATGGATCTTTTCAACTTTCCCGATCATTGACGCTTGGTTCCCGGGCAAGATGGCCCTTGTCACGATTGTGAGATACTCCTCTCAGTTAGGAAAACCTACTAGATCTCAATGATCTTTTATCCTAGGTGTGAGGTTGATGATCTCGAGGGGGAACACTATCCCGGGCAGGATAAGTATGTCTCGGGCAGGACTTACATGTCTTCTGCCTTTGAGTTAGTTGTTCACATAGCAAATGGATTCCGATTGACTTGAAACTTAAAACACTATCAAAATAGCACTAAATAAAGACATTAGTAACATTTAATTTTATTGTTGATATCAAAATAGAGATTAATCACCCTAAGGTCAACAATCTACCCCTTTTTAAATTTGACAATCAAACTAAGCAAAAAGTGCAACACTAAAATTCAAGTATGGAAAAGCATGTATACAAAGTTTCATGGCATTTCAAGCATGTTTGCATATTGAACAACTAAGTCAAACAAGATTGTCAAAAGTCTACAAATTTTAACTTTGTTAAAAATCTTAATTAAGTTAATTTTTGCTTATGTTTCATCATATTTCTCTCTCTTTGGTAAGATAAAAATTAATGTAAGACATATTAATCACTAAAAAGAGAAAAATAGAAACAAACAAACACTTTTATTGAAGAAAAATGTGGTACATTAAAAGAAAATATGTGTGATTATCATTAACAAGCCACATTCTAAGCCTAAAAACATAGAAAACTAAGAAAGAAGAAAATTAGGCTTGATCATCACCTCCCATCTCCTTATCCTTCCCCTCATTTAGTGCATCATCCTCAAAAGAAGTCGGGGACACTTACATCCCTATATGACTTTGCATACATTGGTTGTCCAAATGAAGGTGCACCATTATATCAAAGGTCCTCATTTGTAAGGAATAGATGTCTTGCAAAGTGATAGAAGAAGGACCATGGGGTTGACTTGGGGCTTCTTGAGTTGGCTTTTCTTGTGGAATTTAGTCTCTTTCACTAAGATAGATCCTTGCCTATTACTTTTTCATCTTTTAGGCATTAACTTGGGCACTATGCTCTCCATGGGCATACACAAACACATCAACATCCTTGTTCGGAGTAAAGAAGGGTTTGCAATTAAAAATGTATGAAATGTTAAGAAGGTTGTCATACTTGGAGAAGGAAGAGGTAAGGAGAGATGTACATTTAGGGTCATAAGGCCAAAGTGTTTGGCAATGAGGGTGATTTGGGAGTGGAAAGAGATAGACTCCTTGGTGTTATTAATGATTTATTGAAATTTATCAAGAAGAAGGGAGGTTGTTTCTGTGGGCTTATGTAGATCATGACATATAGGTAGAAAAGGTCATCAAGAATTACCTTTTCATTGCTTTCGATCCTTGCGTATATGGTGAAGGTGATGATACGATGGAGAAGGAAATAAAAGGGGGACTTGATATGCTTAGAATTGGAAAACTTGTCAAGATGGTTTTCCAAAGAGATTTCCTTCCAAAAGGCAGAGTAGGAGAGATGCATCTCATCATCATTCAACATGCCAATGGTCTTGAAATTGAAGGCAGTAGCAAAGTGGTTCTTCATCATTTCTTACTGTTCTCCAAACATCTAGAATAGTATGCCATTGTAGCCTAATTCATTCTTCGGATTGTCAATGACCTCTAGAGTGCACAAAAACTCTAGAGTGGGTTGTTCACGCCCATCTTCATTAGAAATGACAAATGATAGCTATCCTATCTCTTTAAGCACAACCAATATGTCATCCTTCAAGTGAAGCTCTTCAATAGCATCAACATCAATGATCTTGTTGGGAACACATTTTCGTTTAGAGAGACTGTTGTAGCGAATAGCAAAAATTTCTTCATAGGAAGAAAAGTTTTGAGGTTGAGCAATGCCTTTGCCCTTAAAGGCACGAGACTTAGAGGTTCCTACTTTCGGAGCCATGGAAAGGATGAAGAAAGAAAATGGAGTATGTAAAAGTGAGAGAATTCTAGAGAGATAAAGCAAGAGAAAGAATTTTGGATGCAAAGTGAATAAAAAAAAAAAAAGAGAATGAGGCTATATATAGGCTTGCAGGACCGAAAATGACTGTTTATGGTGAATTGTGAAGAGTTATGACTAATTTTAATGGATTTGAAGTGATTATTGGCCGTTTCAAAAAAGTTGTTAGTGGGCATGTCCCAACAGGGACATAGGGTGGCATAACAGTAAAAAAATTCAAAATTTTGCATGTTTCCCAAGAGTGACAAAGAGTATCCCAAGCAGGATGTAAGGAGAAATAGCAATAGTCAGGAAGGGTTTTGAATATCGCGAGCAGGATAACGAATTGCCCTAATGGGATGCTTATCCCGAGCGAGAACTACACGCAGAAAAAAAAAGAACAAATGAGAAAAACAAACATAAGCATCCTATTATGGCATATCATAGATGATCAACATGAATGTTTTTGACTATTTGAACCTTGAAGTTCATCAAATTGAACTTCAAGAAAACACATGTTCAAAATTTTCACACAAATACATATAGATCAAATAAAAAGACATAGTATTCATATCAAACAAATAAGAGCATGCAATTCACATTATAATGAGCATACATATGATTGAATGTGAATGCATGACTTAAAACATTTTAAATCAAGGTGCTCATATCAAGTATACCAACTGTAATGCCCGTATTTTAGGTGCAAATAATTAATATGTTTAATTGCCGCAATTAGTATTATTAGAGTCTAAAATTGAGGTTTAAAGATTTATAAAAGATTTTATTTTTGTTGTGGGTGATTTAATTAAAAAAATATAA
>CATIWF010205767.1:0-12377 GCA_949630135.1 Balakata baccata
ATTTTATTTTTTTAAGATAATTAATTTTCTTTAATTATTAATTTTTACTTCCTCTGTTCCACTCTAAATGTTCTTTAAGGTAGTGTCACAAAAATTAAAAATGTTATTGAATAGGTATAAATATTACTCTCTTTAAAAAAACTGAAATAATAAATTACTTAGAGCATTCTCAACTAGAGATGGATTTAGCATGGGAGCAATAGGGGGATTTGCCCCCACAGCCTACAAAAATATTTATAAATATCTTCTTTAGTTTCTAGAAAATATATATATATATACTTAAAAAAATCAATTTAGTTATATAAGTTTTTTTTATTAACGCGCATTATATGTGATTATTAGATATTATATTCGTATTCATGATAATGTATTATTTTATTTATAGTGAATTATATATTATTATGACATTTTATTCATAGTGAATTATATGAGTACATGTTTATTTCAGATTTCATATTATTTTATTTATAGTAAATAATAAGTTCATAATTATATCAAGTTTAATATTACTTTATAATTATAACTCATATAAAAATTACTAATTTTTTTATTTTTAAGAGTTATATATATAAAATAGAGATAATAAATATTTTACGGTCATTTTAAATGTCTCTCTAATTTTCGCTTTTATATATATTGTGATGATTATGATTTATTTTATATAGTAAAATATTAAAAAAATACAAAAAAGGTTATTTACTTTTCATTATTTCTTATCTTATTTAATGTTTTATTTTTTCCTTTTTTATTTTCCACCATTATTCGTTTAGTGTTGGAAAAAGACTAGTGAAAAACTACAAGTAACAAATAAAATAAAACTTATTACAAATAAAATCAATCTCTTATCACTTGTAAGGTTAGTTTTAACTATTTTATTTTTTACATTTTTTTCAATTATCTTATTGTGATAGTTGATTAGATATTATAGTACTATTGATATCTAAATTTCTTGAATTAAAAATATATATTATTTGATGTTTTGCTTAATATTGATATTTAGCTTTTAGTTTAGTTAATTTTCTTTATTTTTAATTGTGAAATTAATATTATATTTTAATGAAATGAAATTGAAAAGATTCTTGATTGTTTTATAAATTAGTTGCATTATTATTTATTAATATGTCGAATATAAATATTTTATTACTTGAAAATTAAAATTTAACATTTAATTTGATTTATTTTCTCAAATTTTATTTTTTATTGAAAATTTAATATTAATTTTTATAAAATAAAATTAATTTTAATTTTGATTAGTAGAATACTTGTCTTAATAATATTTTATGATTATATTAGTAACTTAATTATTTATTTTTTTTATGTTGTTTTTTTTAAAATATCCATAAAAAATTATTTGCGAAGACTTTTATTTCAATTTAGTACTATAAGATATATTTGATTATGAAATTTGTAAGATATATTTTTTGTCTATGTTCGAAAGTCTATTATTACTTACTAATGTGATTTATTACAAAATTACTTGTATTTTTTATTCATAAGTTATTTATATATGATTTTTAATTTATTATTTATTAAATTAAATTTGGCTCTACTGAAAAAAATTTCTAGATCCGTCCATGTTTCCAATAGCCTCTATACTTCGCTCATTACCTAAATTTAGAGAGTTTTATGTCTTCCAACAGTTTCTGTATCTTCATTCTTACCTATTTCACTCCTTAAAATTTACATTCTCTCTCATAAAATTTTAGAACTACTAAGAGTTCATAAGTAATATTTTTTTTTCTCTTTTTTTTTCTTTTCTCTCTCTCTCTCTTTTTTCTTTTATTCTATTTCTTCATTTTCTTTCTAGATAATTTTATTAATAAAAAAATTAAAATAGAAAATGAGATAAGGAGTATTATGTATAAAATTAATCTATTTGATTTTAGACAAGACTTACTCTAAAATCAAACCATAGATAAACTATAAAAGAAAAGTTTTATTTTTTATTAGAAATAGTGGAACGAATTTTATTTTTTTAAATGACATTTAATTAATATTCTTTTCTTGGTTACTATATGAATGTGTATAAATTGCAGGTACCACAGGCATTCAACGTGTTTGATCCGCAGCCTCTTACTTTCAGTAGTTTTTCATCCATCACTGCAAAAGACGTACGTACGTTTCAAAAAACCAGCTTAATGTGAACATGTAATAACTAAAATATTTTGAGTAATTATATATTAGAGACCAAAATTTTTTCATAAACATGAAAATTATGCATTAATTTAATAAATTTTGAATTAATGGTGTTAGTTTTACAATTAAAACCGTAAAATCTTAACCCTTATGACAAAAGAAGAAAAGAAAAACTACAAATCAAGCTGTAAACTTTTTGAAATCAAAATCTTGAATTGGACCCATATTAAATAAATAAATAAGAAAACTAATTGATATGAGCATCTGTCTTTTTTTTTTTTTAATATAAAGCTGACATTGAAGTAGTGGTAATTTTTGCAGGGAATAACTGTGATATGTAAAAAGAAGGGTGGAGATTTATCAGTTAACAGCCACTGTGAGTGGCTTCCAACAGTTTCATCTATGCCTGATGCTATTCACTTTAACTTCATACCCATTACTTCTCTCCTTAAAGATCTTCCTGGCAAAGGCTTTTTATCCCATGCCATCAACCTCTATCTTCGATGTAAGTTTTCCATACACTTGTTTCTCTAAAAACAATGATTTGTATAATCACATTAAAATAATAACAATAATTGTTACTTCATAAATATTGAACTAAATATAAAATTTATTTGATTGGTATGAAACTAAAAAACCAGTATCTCTATGCCGATCAATGGGTGATTTGATCGGTATTCTCAGTTGTGAGAATTGGCAAGATTTCGAATTCAACTCCTCTTGTAAAAATCTATCTATATTGGTGGAAATTTAACACTTTTATGATTAGTGCAAGAAATAAATATTCTTGTTGTGTAGCCACAGCTCACTAAGCCTCCTAATGACTTAAAAAATTTAGTATCTCTATTTATAAATAAACATAGCTCTGATTTTGGGCGAACATAATTTTAAACAAAGAAATTAATAATTAACATATAGTAAACCTAGTTGGGATTAGCTGATATGTTTATGATTACTAGTCTCAACCTTTTATTTAATAAAAATAGTCATTTTTTTAACATAATTATATTTTGTGACAATATTTGATGAATAAGTAGGAACCATAATTGGATTGCCTGTTTAATTTCATTTTGTTATCTTTGTGTTAGTTTTTACAATCTTTAATTTTCATTTTGTTGCAGATAAACCTCCAATATCTGATTTACAATACTTTCTTGATTTCCAATGTCACAAAATTTGGGCCCCTATTCACAATGATCTTCCTTTAGGCCCTACTACAAATATGTCAACCCCTTCGCCTGCTCTGCACTTTAACTTGATGGGTCCTAAACTATATGTCAATACTAGTCAGGTTACCGTTGGAAAGAGGCCTCTCGCTGGAATGAGGTTCTATCTTGAAGGCATGAGAGGCAACAGGTAACACCCAATTTTTTTTTTTTTTTTAATCTAGTATCGGTAAAGCATATTGGGTAGGACTACTAAAGATGCAAAATACTTCTTCAAGAATTTTAAAATAGTTGTATACCGAAGTGTTAAATTCAAGATCTTTAGTTAAACTGGAAAAATGTTGTACTAATTCATCGGGTTAATTTCATCGGTTATTGAATTTTGCTTTTATTTTATAGAGAAATCAGCTAACTTTTTTTCATTCTAAAAAAATCAATTTCTGGTGACATGTCAGCCGCTATATAAGATTTCTGGTGTCATGTCAGTTTTCCGATTATCTATATCAACAAAAATTGTTGAAAGTGATTTTAGTAAAATAAAAATATAGTTCAATTATTTTTTAGGAGGAAAAAAAAATCATTTTACTACAATACAATAAAAGCAAATTTCAGTAACCAAATATGAAAATAATACCAATTCGTCTACATCTTTTTATTTTTATACAATGGGGTTATCAGGGTGTGAAGCAGAGTGTCGATCATCAGGCTACTTATGCTTATTAACCTTGGTGTTGCAGGTTAGCCGTACACCTTCAACATCTATCCAACACTCCAACAATGTTTGAAAACAAGATAGATGATACGCTATTATGGCGAGGATCAGAAGAAAGCAACGACGTTAACTTCTTCGAATCGATTTCCAGGAAAAAGTATTCCCATATTTGCACAGCGCCAGTAAAATACAATCCTGAATGGAGTAGTGGAAGAAAAAATGTAGCTTACATTGTAACTGGAGCACAACTGCACATTAAAAAACATGACTCCAAGCATGTTCTCCATCTCAGACTATGCTACTCCAAGGTTTCAGATTGTTTCGTAGCGCAATCCCGTTGGGTTCAAGCCTCATCAGAATTTTCCCAGAAAACTTCAGGACTCTTCTCCGCCCTGAGCACGTCCATATCAGGAGGAAATCCGGCAAAAGAGAAACCGCAGGCGGTTGTAGTGGATTCAAGCGTGTTTCCGTCAGGGCCGCCGGTGTCTGTGCAGATGCAAAAGCTTCTGAAGTTTGTGGATGTGTCGCAGCTGTGTAGAGGGCCACAGGAAAGTCCTGGGCATTGGTTAGTCACTGGGGCTAAGCTGGACTTGGAGAGAGGCAAAATATGCCTTCAGGTTAAGTTCTCATTGTTGAATATCTGTTCATGAAATTAAGAGAAGGATGATCAGAATTAATACTATTGCTTTAATTGTTGAACTTAATTTCTACATATATTTAGTTGTCAATGCCACATTGATAGTACAGAGTGGTGGCCTTGATTTGAGAGTAAATAGTTGATTTTTTTGTTCTTATAGAAGTGTATAGGAAAATATAATTCCAAACAAACATTTTATTATTAATAGCTTTGAAAGCTGTCAAAGGTTGAAAGTTTGAAATATACATACTTAATTTGTCAGATTCAAGTGAAATCTTACGTAAACTCAATCTACCATATTATTTATAAACTAATTTAATCACATTAATGCTTGTATTTAATGAAGCAATATGAATAAAACAACAGAAAATATATTACTATGTAAATGGACTTATCTATAGATGATGTGATAGACTGAGTTTATTTAAAAATTTATCAATGCAAAAGATCTGTCTTCCACTTAGTTTTTTCTTTTCCTTTCTTTTAAGTCCTATTTGAGAACTGCAATGTTTTACCAAAGTTACAAATTAAAAATTCATAAATTTCACTATCGATCCTCTCGAATCAAGGAATTTGTTCATCTTTTGCAAATTTGCATTTTTATGTCTAGTGATGACTAAAAGACATACCACAAGAGATACATAAAATTTGTCAATGTTGTGGACACAAAGAATCTATGCTAAAAGGTCGGCCAGATGAAATCACATATAAATAAACGGTGAATTGATATGGACATCGCCATTCATCACATCACACAGACAAAACAATTGTTGAAGTTCATGGGTGCCAATGCCATGGCCGCCGCCAAGAGGGTATATATATATTTTTTGTTTCTTTTCATTTCTGCATATATAATTCCATCTATGAAATTAACATTCATGAACTTTTTTTGATTTGTTTGGCAGAGATCTGTGGCAGAGTTGACAATGGGGATGATTAAGGAAACCATTATTGAAAAGCTTGAAATAAAGACGATTTCATCAACCTGCAAAGCATTTAGTATAGCTGATATGGGATGTTCAATAGGACCAAGCACTTTCTACTACATTGAGAATATAGTTGAAGCTGTGGGAAGCAAGTTCATCTCTCAGGGCTTCAAAGATGAGGAAATCCCACAATTTCAAGTCTTATTTAATGATCTTCCTTTCAACGACTTCAATACCCTTTTCAAGTTTCTCCCATCTAATAGAAAATATTTTTGTGCTGGGATACCAGGGTCTTTCCATGGCCAATTGTTCCCTAACTCCTCTCTCCATTTTGTACATTGCTCTTATGCGTTGCATTGGCTATCGGAGGTGCCCCAGGAGGTGGTGGACCACGACTCTCCGGCATGGAACATAGGGAGAGTTCATTATACAAGTGCCCCAGAATTAGTAGTGAATGCTTTCAAAGGCCAATTTGCCAAGGACCTGGATACGTTCTTGAATGCCAGAGCAAAAGAGCTTGAGGAAGGAGGCCTTATGGTGCTAATCCTGCCTTCCATTCCTGATGGCATCTTTCATTCTCAAGTACCTCTAGGGATATTTCTCAACCATTTGGGGTCCTGGCTCATGGACATGGCCAAAGAGGTAAAGCATCGCTATGTGTCACGGGTCCAGCCAGGCAAGCCTGATAGGCCAGTTGAACTTTCTTTTTCGGTTTACAACTGTGTTGGGAGGGGAAATCGAACTTGAGTCCTAGCTCAAGTCAATGTATAAATCTACTGTCAGGCTATGTTTGTGGGTTTAGGCCAGTTGCGCTTTCAGTCAGCCAATTGGTAGTTCAAAGGAGTCAACTGATTGCATAATAATCCATAACGGTTACCAAGTTGAATGCAATCATACCAATTAATTCTTATAAGAAACAAGTATATATTGTATGATCAAAATTGAAATTCTTACTGCAGGGATTGATATCTGAACATCTTGTGGACTCGTTCAATGTTCCAATGTACTCTGTAACGCCAAAGGAGATGACAGAACTAATAGAACAAAATGGGTGTTTCAGCATTGAGAGAATGGACCCTGCAGATTGTACATGTGATCCTGAAAACACACCTACTGGATATTCAATCATGATGCTTTTCAGAGCTGGGCTAGAAGGATTCCTCACTATGCACTTTGGAGCTGAGATTGTCAACAAATTGTTTGAACTAGTTCTTGTGAACATGGACGAGGTGAGGGAATCAATAATATCTAGCATTGGACAAGGATCTCAATTAAATGTTATTGTCAAACGCAAATACAAGAACAGAAAGATACCATATCAGCAACAACATCTTTAGTTATCTGCAGCAGGGAATTCTCAGGAGAAACTAACTGATAAAGAAAGAATGTTTGCGGAATCATAGATTTATCAAATATTATTTGCTGCACAAGTTCAAGTTGTCATTGTATACATCAATCAATCTATGAACGAATTCTCCAAATGGAAACGTATACATATTCCATTCAATTGGCCTTGTAGATCCTCCACTATACCCTGTCCGGCCGGGATCCGTTGGACCAATACAATTTCTTTTTCTTTTTCTTTTTCTTTTTCATTTTTTTGGTTGGCTGTATCCTTCCCTATGTTTGGCTGTATTCTTTTTCTGTTTCATTCTTCTTAATATTATATTATCCACATTTAACATTTTGGTTTAAGGACTAAAGTAATGATAAACATTTTCCCTATAAATTCTCCAACCAGCTAAATTAAGGTTCCCATCACCTGCAATTCATGGCAGAACTTAAAGGTTCTTATGTAATAATACCATAGCAAAGATCAATAAACTTCATTTAAAAAGCAATATGCACATGGGAATGAAAAATGCTTGAGATATAATTGAATGCAGTAGATTGATAGTTCTAATCATTACTGCTATAGAATACTAATAACAAAATTTTACTCCATAATGAAAGGACAAAGTGAACAAATTCAAATGAAAACATCAAAGCAGCAAACTAATCTGCTTGTGCTACATAAATGTTTCATATTTTCTCAACCTCAAACCAATTATGTATATTCACACCTAAAGACTCAAAAAGTAGACTGCTCAAAATAACCTGATCTTGTGAAACCTAGAAAGAAATTTAAAAGTGGATTATAGCAGCATCTCAGCAATCTGAGTGGCATTAAGTGCAGCTCCCTTGCGTATTTGATCCACACAGGTAAAGATATCCAACCTGTCGGAATTCCAGACTTAGTAAGATGGTTTATGAAAAAGGGTATTCAATAATTACTACAAAAAAACATGGTTAAAAAATGAGCTTTACCCATGATTCCCTTCTTGGGACACATCACAGCGGATTCTACCAACTGCAACATCATCTTTGTTTGATACCTCCAATGGCATAGGAAAACGATTGGATGCCCTGTCATCAATAACCACCACACCACGGGCATTCTTAAGAATATCCCTTGCCTTGTCCTGAAAAAAAAATTCAAAAGAAGTGAGTTAATTTAGCTATCATAGAGAGAGAAAATAGCATGGAACTTGTAATTCCCTTCTATTGGGATTAGCCGGGTTTCTGTATGACTGTAACCAATTGAGAGTCACCAGCTGATTTCAATCGAAAATAGATATATAAAAGCAATTTGGGTACAACCACATACAGTAGCATTAACCAAGAAGTGATAAGTTTATAACCTGATATTAGCCCCATATGCTATGGTTGACAAATAATGAAATTATCCATGTGAAGAATTACCATTATCAGACCTCTGTGTCTATGCATGTGTATGTGTATTTTGAAAGGAAAATGGAAGAGATTTCTCACTATACATATGAGATGACAAAACAAGCAAATTTCTTCACAGCCTCCATATCTGAAACTTGATTTAGAAAATTAAAAGAAAAAAATTCTCAAACTTGCAGTCAATCATTAACAAACTCAACAGGTAATAATCCCATAAATGAGACATACATATAATTAAATATGGTTCAATTTTTATTGGCATATTGCGATCCTATTTGTCTGTCAACCAGTGAGCATCAGAAGTATTGGCAGAAAAGCATGACAATCATAAAGGCTGCATTCAAGTGATAAAATGGGACAGGATAACATGTTTTCAGACACCATTTTAATGTACTTGATCAAATTAAAATGACTGATTACTGCAGAATGCACGGCATCCAAAGCATTTCACCGAAGGTCTGAAGTGGTCCTATAATAAATTTGAAAATATAGAAAAGAAAATACATTAAGGATCAAATAATGTATATCATATCATTCAAGTGAGCAAACAATACATGTCAAACAAAAAAAAATGACAATGATATTTGGCATATTTAAGTTCCAAGCATGTGTCGTCACAGTTAAAAGAAGCATTTAAAAAAAGTAACCGAGTACAGAACCAAAAGTTGGTGCTAACAAATCATTTACTGGTTAAGCTACATTAAAATTCAAAAAAGCATTATGAAAATACCTCATCAAGGGGCTTCTCAAATTGAAGATTAACACTTTCAGCATGTGCACGCATGACAGGAACTCGTATACATGTACCCGTGACTTTAACGTTCAAGTCATTCTGAAATAGGAGGCAAAATGGAAACCACTTCTAAGAGATTAAAGAGCAAAATTTCCATGTAAATTTTAAAACCAACCATAATGTATCTAATGAGATAAGAATCTGCAAAAGCTCCAGCTTTAAAACTTACCCAAATTTTTCAGGTCTCTTTTACTAATTTCATTTCTTCCTCATTGTAACCATTTGATTGAATAGGTGCATTGTGCGAAAACAAATTAAAAGCATACTGCAATTCAGACATATCGGTGATCAATTTTAGAAACTTGATCGACCATAAAGTAATTTCTGAATAAATTAAGTATGGATTATATACAACAAAATTGACCAACCTGTTGCTTAAAGATATTGCATGTGGGTGGTTTTCCTTCCAAGACCTTATAAACAAGAAACAAAAGGAATAAAGTTATAAAATATGACCATATTGTCTACAAATAAAAAGAAAGAGAAATGCCGTAAGACAATGGAATTGGATGGGAGGAAGAAACCTCACGAGTCTGCAGCTCTAGCTCTTCCATTGCTGCAGCACCAGTGCCACTGGCTGCCTGATAAGTGCTAAAAACCATGCGTTGCACCTGCAGCGCCCAGTAATCATTTGGCATTTAAAACAAATAACTTATAGTAGGATTTGAATTTTGAAAGGCAGTTAAAAATCAGTACGAGATCTGAAGTGCTTAAATTTTTTATTTAAATCATAATATGCGTGGGGCATGGAACATTCTTCTTAAAGATCCCAGAGCTCCATAAACTATGCATCTGAACATGAACACAACTACTACTAGTTTCTTCTCAAGTCAACAGAAATTTTAAGAATACTTTATAACCTAAAAGTAAGAGTTTTTACTACAGTAATTAATTTACTTAATTTCAGTATGCATAAAGAGCATTGAGAAAGCAAGATTGCCCATATGCAAATTCATCGAAATGATCAAGAAACACCAGAAATGATCAAGAAACACCAAAAATGGTATTCAAAATTAATTTAAAGTCTTTACCTTGGCGTGCCTATGCAAGGGTGTAGCAGCCATCAAACAAATAATAGTAGAGCAATTTGGGTTCGCAATCCAAGCCCCCTTTCCCTTTCCAACTTTAATCCCTTCTATGGGCTCCGGATTCAGTTCATGACCGGCGGCGGATGCATGAATTACAACGAGTAGTGTGGGGCTTGATAATAAAATTAATATGCAAAAATTAAAAACAAACAACAACAATAATTTAGATAAAATTATATTAAGTTACATATAAAATACTAAAACTAATTATAAAAGATAAAATATAAAAATAAAGTAATTTTAAATAAAAATAATATTTAAAAAATTGAAATTACATAATAGATAAAAAGAATTTTTAAAAAAATTATCTAATATATAATTTTATATTTCTAGTCTATCACTCAAATAAATAAAAAAATCTAAGAAAACTAATTAAAAAAGAAAATGATAAAAAAATGAATAAATAAAAGCATTTTTAAAGTAAATTTGTGATATATTAGAAAAAGAAGAAGAATAAGTGTGATTATTTACTAAGAATTGAATTTTTAGGATAAGCGAAGAAGAGAGTAAGTAGAGACTTAGAGAAAATTAATAGTTTAAAAAAATTCTTTAACTTTTATTAATTGTGAAGTGTGAAGTACAGTAGAGGTGGAAATTAAGGGAATTAAGAATTAAATATTAAGAATTTTATAAAATAAATAAGTAAAATTTTAATAGAATCTTTAAACTCATATTTATAAATCTTTATTAAAGTAAATATTTAATTACATAAAAAAAAATTCTGAACTTTACATTTTTCTCACAGTTATATCTAATTCTATTTTCATAATAAATCTAATTCTATTTTCATAACAAATTTAATTTTTGTATCATTAACGACACTATGAATCTAGTTGACGCTGATATAAATTGCTCAAATTTTATATGTTGCATATCAAAATGATTAGGCAATTCACATCAAAATCAGTTAGATTCTAAATGTGGTTTAACGATATCAAAGTTAGATTTGTTATAAGAATATTAATTCATATAATTAAACTCAAAATTTTAAAAAATTTGATATAATCGTAACAAAATACAAATTTTAAAATTTTTTATATAATTAAGTAAGTAACTTCTAAATAAATATAATAAGTATATTACATATAATTTTTTTTTTTTTGGTATAATTAAGTATAAAGTAAATATAAGTGATGTGTAACTTTAATTTAATCTAAACTCCTAAATAAATATAATAAGCAGATTACATATAAGATTTATTTGAAAACATCAGTAGGGCTTGAGCCCCCACTTGTCACCACATGCGTCCGCCAGTGCTTCAGGTATCACCAATGGAATCCCATCTACCATCCTGAAAGCCGAACTATTATCCACCACAATCACACCTTTCTCAACTGCCACGGGCCCAAATTGCTTACTAATGAACCCACCAGCACTGAACAGAGCAATGTCAACGCCATCGAAGCTATCAGCAGTGAGCTCTTCGATGGTGTAGTTCCTGTCAAGGAAAGTAAACTGTTTACCGGCCGAGCGTTTGGAAGCAAGCATTTTGATGGAGCGATAAGGGAAGTCTCCATCAGAGAGGGCGGAGTGGAACTCCTGGCCTTCTGCGCCTGTGACCCCCACCACGGCAAGAGAGGGTGCATTTTCTTGGAGGGACATTCGGACCCACGAAGAGGCGGTGGTGAATTCGGGATTGGGCTTAAGGGATAATTTGGAAAACAGATGGGTTTGGTGGTGTGGGTGAGTAAGTGAGAGTCGCCATTAGAGAGAGAGAGATGCAGAGAGTGGGTATTAACTGTATTAGAGAGGAAAGCGAAATAGGCGGCTGATACAGCGGCAAATATAAACCCTAGTCCATCGAGAATTATCGACCCAAGGCCTATTTTGCTCGTGTAAAATGCTATAATTTTCGTTTTTATTTTTTAAATTTTAACAGCAAATAACAGGATTAAGATGTTATTTTTTTCTATTTTTTTTCTTCTGATTTTCTTTCTTTTTTAACACGATTTTCTGGTATTTGGGAGTTATCCAATTTCTATTTTTCATTCTCTTCTTCATTCTGTTGTATTTTTATTGGGAATTCAGTTTATGCAATTTTTAGTTATTGCGTTTTTTTTTGTATTTCAGTTGGTGTGATTTTCTGCTGGAATTCAATTTTTTAGTTGTTTTATTTGCTTTGAAGAGGATTTAATGGATATAGGTTTGGAGAGTAGGATTGTGGCTTCTTTTTCGAATGCATGTAAGAT
>CATIWF010205788.1:0-46010 GCA_949630135.1 Balakata baccata
ACTATTTACTATACATATCATGAAATGTCATATTTGTGGATTTTTTTTTTATTTTCTATTATACATCCTGGGTTTTGTTTTTTAAGAATATGTTATATTCTTTATATTTTTCATATTCTTCATATAATGGTATATCTATAATACTGTCTTATTTAGTTCGATACTATTATATCGATTCTGATATCGATATATTATACGAAAATATTATTTAAAACCCTAATTATCCTAAATACTTTATTTAAAAAAAATTAATAACAAGAACAAATTTTAGTGTTTTCAAAAAAAGAAAACATCCTTTATGAGAGGAGAGGTAATTAGGTAGGCACATCAAAGTGTGGGGTTTGATGCTATTTTGCTGCAGGTGGCCTAATGAGTCTCTTTCTCTTTCTCTTTCTCTGAATTTGCTGCAAAGGAATCAAAGCTCCTTCTGCAAATCCAACCTCTTCTCTTATTCATTGTGGCCACACTTTTGGACTCTTCTATACTTGCTAATCTTTTGGACTCTTCTATAAATTCATTCATTTATTTATTTACTATATTGATTAAAGTTAATTATGTTTTTCACTTTTGTTTAAGTGGTTAATTTTGAAGCAAAATTCTGAAAATTGATGATTTTCCCTTTTTAAAAAGCAAAATTAATTAGCTCAAGCGGTAAAAGCGTTTACTTTTAGAATGATAAAATCTTCAATTCAAGTTGTTTTATCTGTATTATATATGATTTCGTCATTATAACAAGTGTAAGATGATGATTACCTAATTGTATAGTTCATAATATATTTAATCCTTTAAAAATGTGTGAGATGTCCTCTTTTCTTAGTACTAAAAAAAGGAAAATTGATAAATTTTTTTATAAATATATATATAAATAGGATAGCAAAATTCAAGCAACGCACTCGCACCCTTTCGGTCTGCCCATTCTGAAAAATTCCCACTACTTAAGGGTTTGCATATTGGGACCAATTTTGAGGAATAATGACATTTTTTACTATTTCCAAGATGAGTATTTTTATTGGCCCATTTCTCTCCATAATTACTACGTTGTCCTTGTATGCTTACTCATACATAGCCTACGATTTTTATTTTTTAAGGACTCTTTTGTCTTTTACCCATTGAAGCAAACAAAACTATTTAATGCTTCACCTTGCTCTTCAAAAACCGAAACCAAACGTAGGCAATATCATTAATAATGATTATAATTTTTCAGTATATTATACATTCATTTTTTTTATTCACAAAATACATCAAGGATCAGATTAAATGAATATTATCATTATATAAAAGAGAGAATATGGTGGATAGATAAATTTACAAAAAAAAAAATAATATTATTGTATTAATTTTATCATTTAATAATTTAATTTATTAGTGAATAGTATTAATAATTTATTAATTATAAATTCAATTTTATTAGAATTAGGTAACTATATTATATATATATACATATAATAGATAATTAATATTAAAAAAATTTATAATAAACAAAATAATTTGTATATAATAAATAAATTAACAAATATTACTTTTACTTTCACATATATATATATAAAAGTAAAATATTTATCATCATCTTTATCATGAAAGTTTCACCAAAGGTCATAATTAGATTTAAAATTCTTTGACTAAATATAATAAATAAATTTATTATGTATCCAAAGATGCTTTGATTTTTAAAAGCAAATATAAAATTATTAGAACAAAACAATTTGATGAATAATTAATTTAAAAAAATATTAAGATGATATCATAAAAAAAATAATGATAATATATTGTCATTCAAAATATAACAACAATAGTTTTCACTACCATATTAAATTTATAATTTCTTAATGATTTCTATATAGTTCAATAATTAATTTATTTTAATTATATACATGTGCATGTAATTAACAACTATTGGTATTTAAATTAATTGTGATTTAATTATATAATAATTAATAGTAACTAAAATTAATTTGCTGGATAAAATAATAATTATTATTTATTTAATAATGATAAGTCTAATTATTAAAAAATCACGTATATAGCATATGAATAATTTGAAATAGGGAGACAAACAAAATAATAGTAAAGTATTTACTACATCTATTTTATATACGACACTTAATAATGAGCAAATTAGTAATTTAGGGGATTGACAAAATGAATATATAAAATAATTATTACATTTATTTTATATAAAAATCAAATAGTAATTAATGACGAGTTCAATATCTAATAATCATGTATAAGACACGTTAATGAAAAACTAGTTAAATAACAAATACTACTAATTATCTTTCTACCAAAAAAAACTAATTATCTTAATTTGGATAATTAATTTCTAAACAAAAGTTTTTTTTTTTTTGCACAATAATTAAAAAATATGTTTAACAAGTAAATAAAATACTATATTACTTTTATATAATTAATTTCTATCAATAATTAATGGAAGAAGGAGCTTTAAATAAGAATATAATAGGTATAAAATAATTAATATTTATAAATAACTGTAAAAATTAAATATTTTAATACTAATTCAAATCTTCATCTAAAACATTGTGCATTCAAACTCAATCCAAGCTCTTTTTTGAAAATTTTTTATAGATTAAACTTTTAGAGACGATAGGATTCATATTTGTATTACTTAAATGACTTACATAGTTTTCAACTGGGCCAAAAGTAATTCTTCAATCCAAACTCTTCTTAACAAATAAAGGCAAAAAAATGTTGAGAAAAAAAATATATAATTTGAAATTAGAGAACAAAACTAAGTAATAGTATTGACATTTGGCAACTGAAAAAAAAAAAACTAATTAGAGAAAAAAAGTCCCCAATACACAGCATTGGGAGATCATAGAAAGATTGTTTACTGCATAAGCCATGCAAAATGGGCTTTCTTTAAATGGAGTGAATTTCAATCGCGATATCCAATTATATAAATTGTAACAATTTAATTTTTTAAAAATTATTTTAGTTATAAAATAAATGATAAATTTTATAAAAACCATGAACTTTTGTTTTTCTATCAAAATAATCATATTATTTATTTTTTAACAATTAAATATACATATTTTCAATTTCATATCAAATGCAGTATCGGAAGAATTAAATTTAGTTTAGCAATAACATGACATTCTAAATCTATTTTTTTTCATTTGACACTATTAGCATGTATTAATATGTATAAACGTTGTTTATTTTTAAAATTAATATGGCTGTTTTTTTAAAAAAATATTATATATATATATATACACGTAAACCCAGATATCAAAAGACTTTAAGTTTATATAGATATAGATATATCTGCTTAAAACTAGTCGTATGTAGACTACTGATATAATATAAAATTCCGACAAAATTAAAAAGATTATACCGACTAAAAAGCTGATTAGGAAGCTGAGTTATCTTAGAAACTTTAAAACTTCTTTGTTTTTATTTTTCCTAAAATCTTAAAACTTAAATTTTTTTGACAAAACTCTACTTACAGTAAAATTTTCTTACTCTGCTGACTAGACAACTCATAAGCGCAATAACTTCATATATTATTTTTCAATTTAAAAAAAGATTTATTTTTTAAAATTTTAGAAAAAACAAAAACAATAATCTTTTAAAATTTTTAAGATGATTTGGCTTCATAGTCTGTACATCTGTTTTAATATGACCGGAATTTTATGCCATATCAATAGAATTTTGATGGAATTTATAAATTGACGAAATTTTAAAAGTTTATGTATTTAAATGAAAAAATAGAAAATACAATTTAATTTTGATACAATTTTACAATTTTAAAAATTCAGTTTATTTTTTGCAATTATCCCTAAACTTTATAAAATATGCAATTATTCTTGTGGCATTTTTTTATTATAAGTTTTTTTAAAATTTTTATTCATAATTGAGGAAAAAAACCAAGGTGATGAAAAAATTTCCTTCTACTAAGCAGCAAAAATGAACTGAAAAAATAACAAGTAATTTATATTATTATTAATTATTTATTAGAGAATGATATTTACTAAAAAAAATCGATGTCTTTTTCACGAGCAAATTTCAAATTCATTGCTGGTCTGCAAACCCTATATATACTTTTAAATTGAAGATGAATTGAAGATAAAGATATATAGTAATCGATCTTGGATATATTTTTAATTGCGTTTTTCTTGGGGAACAAACAATTATATGATGAAGGAAATAATTAATTGAGAAGAATAATATGATATGGGGGCTTAATTAGCCAATAAAGTAGCGACACGTATAATGAAAGCGAGGTTTTGGTCTAATTAATAAAATGAAAAAAAAATTAATTATATGATTAAGATTTAAAGCCGACCATATATAGTTAAAGGTTTGTAGGCACCTTTTCATTGTGAGCGAGCACGAATCATGATCCATGACTCATGATCAGTTCAATAAATTAGCCCTACCCACACTTACAAGCAAAATTATTCCCATTTTTATTATTAATGAATTATATTATAGAGACTTCTGGTGCATCTGGTATAATTTATATTTATATTTTTAGAATTATTGGATCATTAATTTCTAATATCAGTCATTGATAATCTATTAATGAGTGAAATTAAAAAGTTGATGATCTAATAGTTCAAAACACCTTGTGTAAGTGCACCACATAATTTCTCAATCATAAATTATTGAATTTCTCGATCATGGGACCATCTATATTTATGTATAGCTCAGGATTGATTAGGGAGAAAAGAATCAAAATTTGGGTTCTTGCCAAATTTCTTGATTGATGTATTGCAATTGGCACTATATACTATATATACATGCATATGTTGACTTGATGCCAATATGTGAAGTGAAGTTTCTCTTTTTTTTTTTTTTTGTTTATATATGTGAATTTTGAGGCTATGTGTGGATTATAATTGAAGTTTCGTATAAAAATTACTCTATATTTTTTAGATATGTTTAGATTCGATAGAGACTCAATTTAAACAAGTATTTTCAGTATTTGATATTATCATTATTTTTTTTTTTTGAAGAAGATATTATCATTATTGAAATGTACTTACAAACAAGATGAGTTTTGCATTTACTATATATAAATATATATATTGAAAAGATAATTCAAAGCATAAAAATCTAAATTTCGATTTGAAATTTCATAAGGAAAGAATTTATGACCGCTGCATCTAAAAGAAAAAGAAAAAAAAAGGTGTAAATAAAAGAAAAAAAAAAAGAATCTGCAAATATTGATGTGTGGAGACTTGTGAAAGTGTAAATATTGGAATTGGAAAAACACATAAACTCTAATCTCTTTCTCTCTATAAATGTATACGTGTGTGTCTGTTTTCTATATAGCTTTAAACGAGATGCATTAATACGGTTCATGCGTCAGAAAACACACATGCATTACTGATATACAGTAACAAAATATAAGAAAATGTAGATAAATTAATATTCAATTTAGAGGACTCGAGTTTCATCCTTGAAACAATAAATAATAGATAAATAATTAAGAAGTAAAATATTTTTTTTCAAGTTATATGGATATTTTATTTTTAGAGATCGAATTCAAAACTTAGAGGTTCTCTACATTCCATCCAACTCATAGGTACAAACAATTTCAATTTAATTAAATAAATATATTCCTTTTGAAGAAAGATCAAAATTACAATTTTAAATTTGAAATTTTTTCATGATAAAAAGGGTTTTTCGGTTTGTATTTTTAATAAATTTAAGTTTATTTTTGTCATAATAATATTAAAAAAATGCTAAGTTAGTATATATATATATATAATAATAATTTTACAAATATGTTGAATTGGTGCTTATTTAGTTATGCATCAATATTAATTTAGCATATTTTAATATTATTATTACCAAAAAAAAACTTAATTTTGCCAATAACACAAACTCCAAAACTTTTTACCCCTTAAAAAAAAAATCTCGTAATTGAAATAGTGAAATGTAAAACGACATGTAGATTTTGTTTTTTACTTTTTCTTCTTTTTTTTTTTTTTCTGCTTGATTATCGTTGTGGAGGCTTTTGCATGCCTATATGGGTTTAGGTAGGTAGATTAGGAGAAGATTAATTAATTAATTGTAATATTTGACATATAATAATTACAAAAACGTATTTGGATTAAGAGGCAGCGACATATATATATGTTTGGTGTAGGTCCTTTTCCATGATAATCCAATTCCTTTTCAGCATTTAGATGTGATAATTAAGATTTAAACTTTAATTAATTACTCTTTATATTACTTATATAAAATTAATGCTAAGTGGAATTTTTTATTTATGTTCTAAAAACTTTTCTTTTATTTTCTTTCACATTTTTCATCTAATTCTGAGCACAAAAGGGATAGACCCAACTTCTTTTTTTATTATTATTATTATTATTATTATTATTATTAGACTTTAAAAAAAAAAAAGGATTCAAATGTGTATAAATTTTATGGTTCTAAAGTGGCATTTCACTTTCAGTCATTAGTGATCATCCAAAATTGACTAATCAAACCATTTTGGGTTAAGCAATGGGTGATTAATTAATACCGAAATTTGCTTATTTTTCCTTTTTCTTTTTAAGAAAAAAATATGTGGGTAGGCGTAAATCTTTAGATTGAAACTAACCGAAAACATATTGTTTTATCTCATAAACTAGCTTTTCCATTGTTTGTGCTTTCATTTTTTTTTCCGTGGAGATTCAAATTCGTTATCTTAGAGTATTGATTACCAAACCAATATCACTAAACTAAAGCTTATTAGTTTTTATTTTGGTACATCTTATAGAAACTACTAATATTACCGAACTAAAGTTTATTGATTTTTATATTTTTATTTTGGTACATCTTATAAAAACTAAATATTGAACGCAAGACCTGCCACAAATTTTTTAATGATACTTGATTTTATCTTTCTTAATTACCAACAACGGAAATGTTAATAGGTTATAATTCCTTTATAGAAATGTCGAAGTACCTTTTTGATTTGGGGAATTATTTGGAGCATCTTTGCTATCTTAGTGAAATATAAATGATTTCAACGATCTTTTCTTTTGTTTTTTTTTTTGACTGTGGAAAAAAACAGAGAACCTCGACTACGTACAAAATGAAGCTGGCCTTGAATAGTAAAGAAACTTGGTGTAAAAGGAAAAAGAAAAGAACCAAGAATTGCACAAGATTTGATGTCTTGAGTTGTCATTGGCACTCATTGAGGAGAGAAAGAGAATATACTTGTAATATATTTATAACTTGGGATAAAAAGTGTTGGAACATAGAATATTTTTATATTTAAAACGTGATAAAGAAGAATGAAATTTTTTGACTTTTATGTTAATTACACCTGTATAGGAATGGAGAGAAACTTCAAACAAAGATATATTCATTATGGATAAAATGGTAATTAAGTTGGGCATATAATTAATTAGTACAGAATATAGGATAAACATTACTCTGGTAAGTTAGTAGAGTAATATTTGGTTTCAAGAATCAAAGATATTGATGAATTAAAAAAAAAAATTGATAGAGATTGGTGATGTGAGAAGGCATGTGTATTGGCTCAAATTGCACATCTCTCTTACACATATTTATTAAATTCTTCTCTAGATCGAATTTGTGAATAAATTTTTAGATCAATTCAATTATAATATGTTATTTATAGAAAAAATAATAATTACTTTATTTATATATATATACTACGTCAGTTTATTATATTATAAAATTTGATCATCGAATTAACTTTGGAATAAATTAGATCTAAAACGCATTTATTCAACGTAATATCAAAATCATCAGTTTTACGATATTAGGTCATCTGCATATATCCATTTCCACAAACTTCATGTCCCACATTTCCTCCATATATTCAGCTTTGGAACGTAAGAGGGTATATTAAGATAATTTTATGTCATCTAATTATAAAATTTAAATATTTCTTATAATGGTTTAGATATCTCTTCGTCCTTAAATTAATATTTGCAAAACAATATAAATTAAGGACTAACTAGCAATTACGAAGGGACGCTATCAGAGAAAAGTCATTTATCTGAGTATCCCACCCAGTTTTTAACTTGTCAGTGTTTCTTTCCTTTGCCTCCACGCTGCTTCCTCTTGAGTCTTCACCATCTCTCTCCCTTTCAAAATATTATGCTTAGCTCCATTATTACTTTCATGCTTCTTTCCTTCTTAGATTTATCCATCACACTTCAATTTTCATTTTCAATTCATGAGGGCACATTTCCCTATTTCAAATCTCCCAATCACCTTTTTTCTATCTTTACCAACCTTAAGTTTAATTAGACAACGTTTGAGAAATATTCTAAACGCATATGTTAAATTTTTTTTATTTATTTAATTGATTGATTTTTTAAATTTTTTATAAACTGTTTTTTTTAAATTTGTTTAAAAAAAACATCTATTTACTTGTTTCTATCTAAAAATAATTTTCAAATTTCAAAAAAATTAAAAATACAATTTTTTTTTCAAAACGCTTTCTCAAATACAATTCCAAACATGACATTTAATAAATGCTACTTATTTCAATTCTTTTTATCTCAATTTGTCCCAACTTGCAATGAAATAATTTGTACTCATTCCATCCGGAAAAAATAGAATAACTTTCCTTTTTTAACTGTCCGAAATTATAGGTCATTTTCCTTTTTTGAAATGTAATTATTTTGTTCAATTACTAGCATACATTTATTTATACATATCCTTATTAAATATACTTAAATGTCAATTTATTTTTTCAACTTTGTTTTAAATAGCTCTTGAAATTGATTGGCATCTATGTGAGTATTAATTTGAATCTTACATTAAAAATATCAAATCATTATTTTCAAGATAATAACGAATGAAAGGTATTTTGTAAAACATCAAACAAAAATTATTAATTTAACTGAATTAACTAATTTTCTTATTATGAGCACAAAATAGAACTAAACCTATTTTTTTCCAGGTAAAGGAAGTATTTTAATAGAAGTTGAACAATACAGGTAGCGAATGAAAAAAATACAAGTATTTTGATACAAGTTGAATAAGTATTAGAACAAAAAAATAATAAAACAAGTAGCATTTTTCTTTGTAATTAAAATAATCAAGACAAGGCTAAAACACAAATTAAACAAAAGGATGAGTAGGTAGACATGATCAAGATTTGCTTTTTACCATAATTAATATTCATTTGGTTTGGTCATTAATTAAATGGGTTCCCATGTTTCAACTTTCTTTTTAAGTTTTTCCTATCACAATTCACATGCATTATGCATCTTTCCACTGTTCACCCATTCAGAGCTTCAATCTCTCCACTTTCTTGGCTTTATAATGTATGTTGACAAATGCAATCACCTTGTTTAATTTCCTTATTTCATTTAAATGATTTTTTACTATAACAAAAAATTCTTTTAATTTATGTCCTTTTAACCTCATGAAAATATACTCGTTTTTATTTTTAAACAAATTAAAAAATTTTAATTAATACAATTAGTATTATATATTTTTTTATAAAAATTCTCTATATCAATTAGGGGAATATATTGAAAACCAAGTTAATATATAAAAATTACGATAAAAATTGGACCAAATTATCACTTATTCTTTTCATTTTATATCGTAAATACTTATACTGGGAAAAACATGATTAATTTCTTATTTTTCCTTAATATTTTGCTCATTGTTTTCTATAATTAATTTCTCAATTAGGCTATGTTTGAATAGGAGGAAAAATATAAGAAATTCATAAAATTTTTATGTAAACTTAATTTTATTTTTGCTAATCTTGTCAAATCATTTACCAAGGCAGAACAAAAATAAGTAAATAAAGAATCCGAATCTGAAATAGCAACTACCAAGATCTTTATATTTGGAGATTTTTATGAAAAAAAAAATTTAAGAAAAAAGGAATCCAAATCTAAAAAGCTAGGTCCTTAGATTTTTCTTATGATTTTATTTTTTAACTTTAATCTATTCCTTTGTTTAAAAAAAAAAAAAGAATAGGGCCCACCCAAATCATGTAAATATGGGCTTTAGATACAGATTACTAGTTCTAGAACTATTTGTAATAAATTGTCTTATTACCGAAAGGGCCCCAAGAAACTTGCCAATTTTTTAAAAGAAAAAAAAAATAAATACATTTATTTTGTAAATTTATAGGATTTATTTTTCCACAATTATAAAGAAAGTGACATTAGATATCAAGCATATCGTGTGCTCTAAATTTGACTTTGGGACACATTTAACACTCTTCTACTAAATCTAGTACCTAATTTGTGTTCTTTCCTTTTCCCATCTATTTTTTCCATTAATAATAATAATAATAATAATAATAATAATAATAATAATAATAATAATAATAATACTTTTGATGGATTAATAAGGTGTTAAAATCAAACAAGTTATATCTTGTTCAATAATTTCAAGTCATTTAGTATTGTTTTTACTGACCATAATTGTTTTTTATTTATTTTGATGATGAACGAAAGATTATTTTTAGTATATTTTAAAATATTAATTAGATATTCTATAACATTTAGACCTTGATGTTCATTTTTGGTTAAATATTAATTCTTAATTTGGCAGTGAAATTAAAAAGAGTTAATCTGTAAAATTTGTTATGATATGGTTAACCAAATAATAGTAAAGTAATCACTTGTGCCTGCTTATAAATTTAATTATGCTAAAAAGAATTAGTCTTAATTCAACTAATTCTTAATTATGACAAAAATTTATCATAGTAATTATTAATTAATTCTTTTGTCCCAAAAAACTACACTCTCATTTTTTATGTTCTAATAAGATAATACACTCCTTTAAAAAAAATGTAATTATTAGTTAATTTTCAATTATATCCTTATTTAATGTGTTATGTTATCTACAAAATTGAGTTATATATTAATTTTTATTAATTTTCAAATAATGTTTCTAATTAAAGTATGATATATTAGACAGAAATTCAATTAATATAATTGAATTCAATTATATTAATTAAATTTTTTATTCTAAATGAAAATTAAAAAAAAAAGGCAATGCATGGACTGGTTTTTTAGGAGGGTATGAAGATATGTTTGAATTATTATTATTGCAATTAGTAAATTTAAGCCGACAATCTTCACTTATTGCATGTTGTCCATTTCCACATGCCAACAATCCAACCTTCCCCACTCCACCTTCCTTTAATTACTTAATTAATTAATTAACTTTGTGTTAATTTTCATTTTCTAGTTTCATGCATTTGCCACTTGATTACTACCTAATTAAATCCATAATTTCAATGCTTTGATCATGACCCTCCTCTACTCTACATCATTCAATTTTTTTTTTTTTCCCTTTTTGCTCTTTCAATAGAGAGGCCCATATCTATCTAAACTTACCTTTTCTTTATTTTAATTAATGAAAATAAATTCACTAACAGCAAGGAAAAAATATTTATCATAATTTTTATTTATATTATACATAAATAATTTTCAAAATTTTGGAGGGAAAATATTAAAATTACATAAAAAATATTTATCACAATTTTAAATTATACTTTATATATATATATATATATAACGAAGTTTCAAAAATTCTGGGAGGGCAATAACTCCCTTATGCCTTTATGAAGCTACGCCCCTCTCACTAAGGAAACCCACTAATAGAATATGTTAATTACTTGCAACAAATTTAGACTTCATCAACATTTATTATATAATATTTATTATTGATCATAATTATTAATTAATCAGTAGGTCTAATGGGGTTGGGCTAATATTTGCAAATTAGACCCATATTAGTTAGGATGTTACCTTTCAAGAACCTCAATTTAGGGTTAGGAATTACTTGTTCTGAATTGTCTTTTCTAATCCAATACGGAATTAATGTCACAATATATTTTATAAATATGAATGAGTTTGAACAACCTCTCCTCACCTAATCTCTGAAACCCATTTTTGCCATGTCAATTTTGCATTAATCAAATTTTAATCAACAATATAATTAGTTTCTTGAATAAAAAGATAAGCATATAATATATACATATACTTGAATTGGAATATATGTTAGGTTGATTGGTTTTAGTTTAGTAAGGACAAATTGCAGCAAATTAGAAAGTTTTAAACCATAATCAAGTAGGGTCTATATAATACCAATAAGTTTTAGCTTAATACTAATAGTATGGTAATCAGACATCTTAAGTTCAAATTTTCACTCTTACTGCCAGTTTGGTACAAGAGATTGATTAATTAAGCCATATGATTAGTCATTAATCCCGTTCAAAAAATAAAGTTTAGATTAGTAATCTCATGTGCTTAGTTATCTTATAGAATGGGGATTAATTAAAACACACCTCCCCATGTTTTTACTAATTCTTATATTTATAAAATTAAAAATCTCAAATTAGTCTTAACTAATTTTTTTTTTTCCAATTGGTTTCCTGTGAAAACATAAGTTCAAGAAAATGCAAGGTTGCAAGGTTTTGAGAAACACGAATTCCCTTGGTAAAGTATGTTTTCTGAATATTTAATTAGAGTGGACACATTGCAAATATTTGTTTCATGCTCAAAAGTTTATTCTCATAAATAAACAAAGCCTTGGAGAAAGTATTAAAAAAATGCAAAAAATCCAAAATGAACAAATTTGGAGATAAATTGAATTGCATATAGGAGAAATTACATTATTTTCATCTCATTTGATTTCTATCAAATTGAAAAAGAAAAATAAGTGGTAAATTAAAAAAAACAACTTATAGCAAAAATGGTAATTGAAACCCAAAATCAATAGAAAATGTTAAAAATACATGTTGAGAATGATAAATAAGAAATGAAACAGGTTTTAAATATAAGACAAATAATATTTAAGTAATTTATGCCTTGACTTAATTCATCGTATCAAATATAATATTATAAATTTAGATTAATTAATACAAGAATTAAAATATATCTACCAAATAAGGGTTAGCTTAACTAAACCTAATATTAATATTAATCATACGGCTTAACCAATCCTTGAGTAAAACGTATTTTCTAACATTATTTTCTTTCTTTTGGATTCTATTTTCATGTTTGTTTAATATGTCACTATTTGCTTGCTGTCATCTTTTATTAATTGATGGAAGGTTTAGCTTTTAAGCAATACATATTTCAAAAACAGGAAAAATCAGACCTCAGAAAAAAAGAAAGAAAGAATCATAATTACAATATAAGTCTGACCCAACTATATATATATATAGAGAGAGAGAGAGAGAGAGAGAGAGGTCTGACCCAGAAAAATAAATGCAAAATTTTCTTGCTTGTACTGTTTCATTTATTACTACATACGACCTGTTATTTCCTTGAAGACATTATTATGTCAATATATTCAGGCCCTTGTTATGTGCAAAGATGACAAGGACTTGACCAAAAACTGTTGCGTTGCTTCGTCACATTTTTCAAGCTTTTTTTTTTTTTGGGGGTTAAATTATCCTTTGCCTCAAGAAATTGGATATTTTATAAAAATTTGAACTCAAGACTTCAATTTTGATCATTTAATCTATTTTAAAAAAAAATAGTTTGAATTTAAGATTTTAGGTATCATTTAATCCACTTAATATGATTTTCTACCACAACCCAAAATAGATATCAAAATTTGAAATTTTAACCACAAATTGACTACATATACATATCAAAAATTAATTTAAAAGACAAACTCTTATAAGTTATTGAATGGTTAGATATTTTGAGTAGGATTAATTAATTAATTAAGCAAATAATATAATTAAGTTGATAAATTAAGTAGATGACACATTTTAAAGTGATACTATAAGAAATGTAGAAAATTGAGTTGTGATCTTGTTGGACTTGACAAGAAAAAACAAATCCTTTTTATAAAGAAAAGAAAGCATTATTATTGGCACAGTTGAAAGTTGAAACCCATAAAATTATAAACCTTATTGGCATTGGAATGGCATCAATCACACTCTCTTACAGTATCCTTTACATAATTAAAGAGAAACCATATATGATTCTTGGGTGCACATACACATGCCCATTACTTCTTTTCATTTTTTTTTTTCTAAAAAAAATCATTTTTTTTTTCTAAAAAAAATCATATTTATTTATTTAAAAAAAAAGAATATATTGTAAGCCAACATCACAGAAAATGATGCTTCCTTCCTTACCAATCTGAACTTTCTTGGATAGCCATCAGGGATCTTGCCTCTCAATCACTCTCTCTCTCTAGATATATATTAATTATTCTATAATAATTGTAGTTTTTGTTTATTCAATGTATTAGGGAATGACCAATGTGCATGTGATATTCTTTAATCTTTTATTAATTATGATTGGATACATAATTATAGTGCTGCTTTATATGTGTAGTTAAATTAATCAGTTTGATTTGAATCAAGAAAGGTCCAGAAGAGAAACATGTGAGACTGAAAGTCCAAGAAAAGGAGTTAGTTCTTGAAATTGATTTTTCCTATTGTGTAAATGGAATATGGATCCATTTGTTACATTAAATATAATATCATTGAGAAGGATATGGCCAAGTTGGATTTTGATAATTCAAGGAGAAAAATAATATCAACTCCTATTAATTAATACTTTTCCTCAAAGTTGGATTACTTTGATTGTCCAATAAAAATTCCCCACTTAGTAGTGGAAACTAAATCATAAAAAGAACCAACTTTCTTATAATTTGGAATTTAATTGAATTTCTCTTTGCATTATTAATTTATTGGCAAAAAAATCTAAATTCCAATTTCTTTTTTTTTTATCCTTTTATTGGTGGCCTAATAATTTAGTATATAATGAAACAAAAATCAACTAGGAAGAATCATGATTAAGATTAAATGGTTGAGAAGCTATGGGTATGATAATGGGTTTGATAAAATACAAAAAGCCCTTGAAAAAGGTGATGTTGAGATGAGTAGAGCCATAGAAATTGAAAGTAATTGACAGCCTTGTTTCAAGGGGAAAATGATCTAGAAAAAAAAATAAATTGGTTTCCACCAAGAAAGGTTGTTGTGGGTTGAGAAGTGTATAAGAGAATAAAATAAAGGCAAGAAAAAGAAAAAAAGAAAAAAGCACTAACCCATGAAGAAAGCAAACCTGAAAAGTTTAATGGTTCAAAATTAGCTGAGAGGCAAATTTCAGAGAAGGGGAATTTCTCTGTCATAATGGTATGTGTCGTTACTCTTTAGCACCCATTAGGATTTTGTCTTGATTTTATATATATAGGATGCCACCCATGCCAACAAAACCACTGCTAACTAATTTGACTTGGACTCAAAGATTGATAATGGAGAAGGCCATGTTTGGTTGTCCAATAATTATACGCAACTTAAATTTGGTCATTTGTTGAATTCTCATAGCTGTGTTATGCAGGGCGAATTTTCCAGGAATTTTATTTATGTGGGTTCCCCTGAACTTGTTTTTCAATTGAATGACGGGAGTTGAGCCATCAAATTCTGTGGAATGTAAAAGCCGCATAATTCCAATTCCATGCAGCATCCAAACAACCGTAAGTTATGACTAATATGAAAAAGCAATATGATATCACTTGAAAATCATATATTCCACATTAAAATTTCTTGAGTTAGGAGAATTTTTTTAAATAAAAATTTTTGAGAATCAATACCGTAAATATTAAATATATAGCCTGCTATCATCAAGACTCTTACTGTTTGTGGCCATTGACCCAACTTTTTCTAGCCCAAACTGGCTGCTCTGTTGCCTTGCTTTTGTAAAATATTGCTTTTTCCTTTTGAAAGAAAAAAATGATCCGAATACAATTTGAAGGTCAGACTTCGGAAAATTATTATGAATCCTTATAGAAACGTTTAGAGTGTTGACTACTAGTTTTAACAAGAGAAACTGTTCTAGGTTCTGTCATGCTGATGCTGCAACAAAATCAATTTAGTTGAAGATTCAGCAGTTAATCCAATTTGTTACAAAGACTCAGTTTTGATCATTTCATTTCTTCTGTTGACAAGATCCCGGCAAGAAGAAAAAGACTACATGGCAGGAGGGCAGCATGGGCACCCGTTCTTCTGCCTATATCTTTATCCAAACGCAACCCAATACATTATAGAATCAAACAAGCAGGATAAACAAAACCATATGAATATAAATTCTAAGTTTCTATCCCCAACTGACCTTGAAGTTGGAGAAGGCTGAGTTGGATCATCTGAAATTTTTGCTAATCAATCCATGAATTCTAGCCCATTACAAAGTCTAATTCAGACCCATGAATCTCACAATGATATTGCCTATTTTCACATTAGAATCACTAAATATGAACTAAGGATGCAATACAAGTTGAGGACAATAGACACGTTATCTGCAAATAAATTTTTTTTTTAAACTGTATTGCATCTAAAGTTGAAACTAATACTAACAATTTTCTACTTAAGCTAACCTAAATTTCATTCCCTACGAGCTATGTAACCCACAATTCACAAATTTGCCACTTTTTCCAGGGAAGAAAAATGTGCTCCGATTCTGTTCAGGTCTTCCTGATCAATTTCTACTGTTCTAACTAATTTCTGCGAAAGATAATCTAATTCTTTTCTCGATACCAAATCATTCTTAGCAGTCTGTTCACTGGACATCTCCACAACTTTGGCTTCCGCTTGACTATGTGAATCATAAAGCTGCGCTTTCATCTCCAAGCAAGATGTTAGATCCTCATCATTTCGGGCTTTTGTCAATTTTTCATTAAGATCAATTAAAGCAGAAGTCCTCTGTTGATCCACCCACAAACTTTTTGCCTTTTCTGGCCCTATACCAGGCATATTATGGCAGTCTCGTTTTTGAAGCTTGTTTACCCCTACCTCAACAATCTGTTGCATCCTCTTTCGAAAATTATTGCTTCGTGTAGCATTTGACCTGAGCTTCAACTTCTGCTCAGTGTTCATCTTCTCCGTGTCACCTTCTGCAGAAGCATAACCAGGATTTGGTGAAAGGGAACCATCCTCTGTTGATCCTGTTTTGGAGCTTTCTAGAATAGATTTCACAGAAAATATCTCCTTCAGTAGGCTTATATTCAGCATGTACCTATCAAAAGCTTCATTTTCCACGTCAATTTCTCTTTCCCAGAATTCATTTAACTTGGAAAACCTCCAATCGTTAATAGCTGCAGCTTCCTGCAATAGGTTCACATATCAAAAAATCATTCTCATTCAAACAAACAAACAAAAAAAGACAAAATCATACATTGAGATGCGCACCTTTTTGGTCAAAGACTTCTTTAAACGAGAAGTTTGCAAGTTGTTGAATTGAGAAAAATTGTTAGAAAGTTGTCGCAGTGATGCAGCTCTAAGTGAACTTCTGGAAAAGAAGGGGGAGAAAAAAAACCTCAAAACAAGATCCCAATTAAGAATTAATAAACCTTAATCACTAATGTATTAGTAAATTGCTGCATGCAAGCACCAAAAAGCAAGAATCCTATGTAGGTGAATGACATTCAACATAACAAATGCAGCAAGATCCCTTTTTCTTAGAGTGAGTCCCTTCTAGAGGCCACTGCCGACCCACTTGAGTATATTCAGCACATTTATACAGCTAAAAAAAATTATTGCTAGAAATAGCAAATAAAGCCTAGCAGCACAGACCAAAGACCAGTTGCACATAAGTGCATCAGTATGCCAGATGCTTGTCACTTACGCTGCAGGACCTACTTCAGTTGACTGCTGATCAAAAAGAGGAGTGCTTGAAGTTGGTGACTTGTCTGGAAAAGTTGCATTTGCTTTCAGAACTGCATTTATATAATAGAATATATCAAAAAAAAAAAAGGCTTAAAGAAAGGTATAAAATGAATTATTAACTATTAAGCTTTTTAAATACAATGCATTATACTTGCAAAATAAAAAACAATGTGCTTACAGGCTATTGCTAGATAGAATTGATCATTCAAGGGAAAAATATAGATAACTTATGTAATGCCTCAATCAACATGACCATTGCCTCTTACAGATCCAGTTCAGAACCATGTCAACTAGTCATTGGCTGTTCATGGCCACTGCTAACAAAAGCTACTTTTGCCAAAACCAAACAAAGAAACAATCCAAAAAGGAATATAAATTCTATACCTGTTCTTTCCACAAAATTGACAAAACCCTTATCTTCTACCAACTCAAATCAAAGACTAAAAAGATATGCAACAAAACTAAAAATTATACAACATTCATACTTGATATTAGCATACCATGAATATGACAGGGATTTTGAGCTTTAGAGCAGCAACTTTTGCATGATTGGTAAGGACACCTGAAGAAGAAATTCAATTTGTGAAAAATATTACATCAGGGAAAATACATCAGATTGTTTTAAACAAACATGTTCACTAGCATAAGTTAACTGTAAAGATATGTGGCAGGAAATGATACTCCGGCCACCTCTCGAAGTCAACAACAACACACCAATTCATTATGTATTTAGCGCCCGAACATAATTCCAACTGTTAGCACAAGTACATGTAACAAAACAATAGCTTTTGATACGCTGCTATTGATGCAAATATAAATGATTAAATTAATAAATTCTGAATTCATATTGACAAAACATATCAGTTTCAGCAGTTGTTGGATTGCAACAACCTCAGCTAAATAGAACATTGAAAGGACATGCAAGTTGAGTAAGAGCTTGCCTAAAGAGTGGCAATATGCATAATGTAGCTCTAGACAGCTGCAAAAGTCAATATGCTGCCATGATAAAATAATTGAAATTGCCAATTTTGCAAAGTAAGATGTGACATTGAGAAAAAGTTACTTTCTTCAATGACTGTCATAATATTAATTTAGAAATATCTAAAGAATAAAATATACAAATTACATAGATACTCTAAACTAAAAACTATATCATTGACAGCTATTAACCAGAATCATTTTAGAAGCATGCAAAGCAGGTAATGGCATTCAAGTAATAAACTTTGTAACAATGACAGATAACAAGCAAACAGCTAAACACACATAAAAATATTAAGCCACCTAGGTTTTTCACATGGAACTCAATTTTATGCTATTGTCGATATTCTACAACTAACAGAACCTTGAAATCTGAATGCTAATTGAAGGGTTTCTGCTACAGAACTAACATATGTATTCAGAAATATGTTATAACTTGATTGATATGTCCCACAAATCTAGGCTACTCACGTTCAAGTCACATATTTACAGCCCTTGCCTTATTACCCTGTTTGTAGCCTAAGCTGGAATGATATCTGCTTATCAGAGTACCCACTAAGTTTTCTCCCAAAATGTCCATTGTAATCAGCCATTTCCCAGCCTGCAAACAAACCCCCTGATATCCTCTTATCCAAAGGAGACCATCATTATTCTTTTTCAAAACACAACCGACTAGCAAAACAAACATCAGAATGACAAAATACTTGTGAAATTGTTGTTTGAAAACTCACATATCCTAATATCCCAACAAAGATGGAAACTAATCAACTATCAGCCTATGAACTATGAAATTTTGGCCAAGATCTCTTCATCTTTCATTTCAACTACCGAGGCCACGGGCTAAAAAGATTCAATAACAAACTGCATGGAATGTTGATAAGGCCAAATCCAAGTACATTAGCTTCTATGTCAATCCGCACTACCCTAAATAGCTCACAGCCACCTAGCACGTAATATGTTGGGCTTTGCATTGATTGAAGTAATTTTCTATTAAAAAGTAGCTTAAATAATCATGCTTCTCACACTCAATATCATAAGAATATTAAGACCACAAATATATATGTACCTGGAGCGAGCAACATTGCCACACTGAATACACTTAGGTTTGTTGAGACCCCGGAGGGTCTTCGGTGGTGTATCTGTACGATGTAAGAAGCCAGTGGCAGCAGTGTGACCGGTGTCAGAGCTGTTAGTGCTTAAAGCAGGGGATGAGGACGCCATGTATGTAATCCGAGTTTGCACAATTCCCTGTTATCAATTTTAAAGCTTCCAAACAAGAAAAAGAAAGAAAAATCACGAAAAGAAAGAAAAAAAAAGAGAAAAAGATAAAGAGAAGAAGAAAGGACTAGAGTATCTGAGGTATTTTACCGATTACATGTGATGTAACTGAACTTTGGCTCTTACCTTGCAATCTTCTCAGAATTGTGGATAGGAGGGATGGCGTATTCGAAATTTGGGAGGTGAATAGGGTTTTTTTCTTTTGAGAATTTTTGAGATTTATAAAATAACGGCTGAAGGCTGACGCTTTCTACGCCGGAGATAAGAGCAGCCGGCGGCAGGGGGCGGGTATCAGGTTTTCAGATCTTCTCGTGCTCGTCGAGGACCATCGGGGCTCCTTGAAACGATGAGTTTAGAATTAGGTTTTAAGCGGAGGGGAAAAAAATGAGAAAAAATGGGCTCATAGGTAATGTGCAAATGGGCTTTCCATTGGACTGGATTTTATGATGGGCTTCTCAATCTAATGCTAGTATATGTTAAAATAAGACAACAAATAACAATCGAAGGTATTATCCTTTTGTAATGTTTTTTTTTTAATATTTGAAATTTTTGTTGGGTATGAAAAAATAGATTTATAGTTTTTTTTATTTAATTTAACTTTTTTAAAATTAAAAATTTTAAAATGTCTTTTTCAAATATAATATCCGAAAAGTCTTTCGCATCAAGTTAGAGATCAGACTATTGTTAATTTTTATATTTAGAAATTCAGAAATTTTAAAAAATATATTTGGGATGACACCGTAAATTATATTCTGAATGTCCACATTACATTATAAATCAAATACATATGAAAGATACAATGATAATTTTGTAAATAAAATAAATTTACATACATTCATTTATCGATATAAATTCATTAGTTTATTAGTAAAAAATTCATTAGTTTATTAATAAATATTTATTTTATTTTAAAATAAAATCAACAGTTATTTTGTATTTTTTTTTTTTACGTTTTCATATGCAATTTGTCTCAATTTGTTGTTTTTCCGGTGTGTTTTGTCTCGATTTTTTATTATGTTTTGAGTTTCTTTGAAAATGATTCAATAAATTCATACCTAAAAATATAAACAAAAAAAATACATTAAATTAAGTACACATAAATAAAATAAACTTGTGTTAATATAAAAAATGAACTTTTATTAATAAACCAATAAATATTTTTTAATAAACCAATGAACTTTTCATTGCGTCATAAATATTTTTAGTTTATTTGTAACGAATCTTCTCATTAAAGTAATAAATATTTACTTTATTTTTAATAAAAAATTTTTAATGTACATTTTTCAATAAATTAATGAACCTTTAATTTATTTATAGTGAAATTTTTCCATTTATTCGTAATGAAATAAACTAATGAAATTTTACTTATTTGTAATGAACTTTTTTAATAACGTAATGAATATTTTTTAATAAATTAATAAATTTTTTATTTATTCATAATGAATCTTTTTAGTTTATTCGTAATGAATCTACTCAATAAACTAATGAATCTTTATTTAATGATAGATGAATATTTACAAAAATATCATCGTATGATTGATAGCTATGTAAATTTGATTTATTCACAAAATTATCACTGTCTCTTATACATGTGATAGCATTTGGTCCATAATACAATATGGATTTAGGTCCATGATATAATAATTGGTTTGACATTTGGAAAATTAAGGGGAAGTTTTCATAAATACCAAAAAAGGAAAATTAATTACAATTTTATCTCTCCTCAATATTTTTTTCAATTTTATTAAAAATATTTTCTATAATTACATCAACACTTCCTGTATACTTTGGGTATATCTCAGAGATACATTCAGCTTAAAAACAGTTGTGAACAAATGAAGTCTGGTATATCTTGAGCATATTTTTGATATATCATGGGATATCTTTGGCCTAAAACATATGTGAACAAAGGCTATAAAAGTCCAGTATACCTTGGTCATACTTTGGGTATATCTTGAAAATACCTTATAAATTTTTTGAATACACGTTGGTAATTTATTGGATATATCTTGGTTGAATTACCTAAATTTTTATAAAAAAAGAAAAAGAAGAATTGATGATCTATAATTTAATAAAATAATGACAATAAAATCACTAATATGTGATTAAACGAATTTGAAATATTGAATTCAAATTTTGATATGAAAACTAAAAAAATAAGAAGTTCAACTTCTTTGGGATAAACTGATGAAACACTGAATAAAAGATTAACTTGTCAGCAACTTCTTTGGGATCTGGGGAGTTCAATTCACATCCGAAGTAGATATTTTATTTCCTTACTAAGATTTTCATATCTGAAATATATAGGATTCACGTTTTGATTTTTTTACAATATGCCTTACAAATTGCTAATCAACTTATGGTGGCTTGCCGCATACGAACTCTTTGGGATTTTTTGATCTTAGCCTATCTTCTTCCGGAAAGATTATTGATGGTGACAATTTAAGCATTAGCAGAATTATTAGTTAATAGACTACTCTCATAGAAAATCCTTTCTATGAATCGATGAAGATGAAAACGAGATTGCTTCATCTTAGAGAATCGCCGATTATCGATTTCTCATCCATTTTAGCTTGAGAATTTCTAGTCTCTCTAGTGAAGCTGTAGATGGTGGAGGCGGAGGTGACCGTAGATGGAGAACAGAAAACAAAATTTCAGCAAAATTGAAAATAGGATCTTTACAAATGAAAAAAAAAAAAAAAGGAAATTGGATGTATATTTGTAAATAAAATAATAAGTATGGGCGTTTGATGAAATTTCCCCAAAATTAAGCTGACAGATGTGGGCTGATCTCACCAAATTATGTAAGACAGCACAAGAGGCTTATTTCACCAATCAATCATTAATCTTTTATAACCCAGAAAAAAAAAATTTCTGAGAAAAAAATCCAGAAAACACATTTTTATATTTATGAATATATATGGATGGTAGATGGATATAAAAATTGAAAATACCAGTTTAAGAATAAAATGGAAATAAAATAAAACATCAACAGTTTTCCTTATAAAAAAAAGCTATTATAAATATGTTTATGGTGTAAATAAACTGGCTGGGTACTCTTATAGTTTTAATTAGATATTTCAATTTTGAGTTGGAAGTATGCAACTATTCTAAATATTTTGATGTAATATTTTGATATTCTTTAGGAGTTCTTTCCAATACACTTTAGATTAATTGGATTAATTTTAACACTATACTGAAAAAAAACTATTATAAACTAATATTAATAGTTTTTGCATACGATTTAAACCATAAGTTTACTAAATAAATGGTTATGTGTATTAGGAGTGAAAACGAGACAAATTTCTCCATACTTAACCCCAAAACTCATGTCTTGATCTCTGATTATGGAGATGTATCCACGAAGACGGGGATCCTTAATTTTTATCTGATTCTCAATTTTTATAATATTTTTTTATTTTTTTATTTTTTCAATATTTGAAATTATTTTTTATTTTAATTATTTTAATTAATTAGTTAATTATATAATTTTTAAATAAAAATATTTTTTACTTTAAATAAATGCTATATTTTTATTTTATTATTTTTAAATTTATTAATTATATTAAAATATAAATAAATATTATATATATAAAAATATATAAATATAAGTAAAACTACTGGAGCAGAGATAAAATGAGAAGATATATATATCATCCTTGTCCCATTTCCGATAAAAACAATTTCGACATTGGAGCGGGACATATATTATATGAAAAATTTCGTACCATTCAGAACGGAACATCACAAGTTTGAAGAAAATTATCATCTCTAATGTGTAATTGTTTTTCAATAATAATATATTATATGATTTGAAAAATATACATTTCAAAAGAATGTCATCAATTGATCAAATCAGAAACTTGTTGACCTGCCTAACTACTCATATAAATAAATAGTTAACTGTCTTGACATTAATTAGTATTAATTGGAAAAATCAAAGGTCTATATAAAACTATTTTAATATAATAATCTGTGATATTATTAATGATTTTTTTTCAAATGTATGGTAAGTATTCCTACCCATCTTTAAATAGTAATATCAATCACTTTCGAATCTTCTAATGATATATTATTATATTTAATTATAGAGTATATATTATGTTGAGTGGTCTAAAATTAAATTTTAAATTTTTTTATTTAATTAACTGATTTTTTTAAAATTTTTATAAATTATTTTTTAAATATATTTTTAAAAAATTATTTATTTATTTATATTAAAAATAATTTTTAAAATTTAAAAAAATTTAAAATATAATTTTTTTTCGAAATCCATTCCCAAAGGACCATAGTAATTCTTGTAAGGGAGCGTGCATTTAATCCATTTATGGCAATTGGACTTGTCAATATAGTGTTTCGTTCTTAATCCGTTCCGAATAGAATAATATTTTCTATCGTTTTCATGTCCCACTTCAATTCTGTCTCAATTTTTAAAATTTTAGTGGAACGGACGTATATATATTTCCCAATTTTCGCATATAATAATTTTTTAAAGAATATATATATATAATAATTATTTTTATTTAAAAAGTTATATAATTAAATAAATAATTAAAATATTAAAATAAAAATAAAAATTTTTAATAAGATCAAATACTCTCTTACCCTTATGAACCGCAGTCAAATAAGACGGCGTTATAAACCGGCTGATTTATGTGGCTGTGCATGACTTAACGACATACAGCAACTTACAACCAATGAGCGAAACAAAAATGCTATGGTAGAAAGCATGCCACGTATCGGCTCCTATAGAAATGTATATACAAACTTTTGAGCACATGCATGTTCAAAATGTG
This sequence comes from Balakata baccata, assembly GCA_949630135.1. Taxonomy (NCBI): domain Eukaryota; kingdom Viridiplantae; phylum Streptophyta; class Magnoliopsida; order Malpighiales; family Euphorbiaceae; genus Balakata; species Balakata baccata. The sequence continues at coordinate 24,652 of CATIWF010205788.1, forward strand.
GACGATACACATGGCATAATCTACCGTTTTTCAAGATTCTTTTCCAATTGCTGTGTGACTGTCTGCTCTTATACACTAAACTCATGCACTGAGTTAGATTCCGTATGGTAAAGAAACGAGAATAAAAAATATTTTACCTGTCGGGAAATGGGGACGGAATGGTAAAATCCGTTCCGAATTCACTCCTACAATCCGATTATGATCACTTATATATATATATATATATATATATATATTGCAATTTAGTCTTTTTTTTATTTTTTTATTTTTTCTTATCTCATATTTTTAACTCTTTGTAATTTAATTTATTTTTTATATTTTTTAATTTTCACATTTTGGTTTTTTTATTTCTATACTTTTTGCTAATTAGTTTTTTTTTTATTTTTTCTTTGATTCCTGTAATTTTTAATCTTTTACAATTTAGGCCATATCCAGTTTTTATAATTTGTTCACTTTTAGTGTTTTCCTTTAACACCAGTACTTTTACTTTTACGATTTGATCATCTTTCTATTTTTTTCTTCCACTTCCATATTTTTCACTTTTTATAATTTAATTTTTTTTTTATTTTTTTCTTTAAATTCTATATTTTCACTTTTTACAATTTTTTATTTTTTATTTTTTCTTATACTCGCTACTTCTTATAATTTAGTTCACTTTTTATTTTTTTTGTTTAATTTTCATGATTTTCTCTTTTTACAATTTTATTCTATTTTAATATATATATATATATATTTAATCTAATTCAATTTACATTCAATTAAATTATCTTTTATAATAATTATTTTTTTTAATAAGGTTGTTGTTCCAACAGTAGGTTTTTTTTCCATTTTTTTCTTTTACCCTCCTCCATGCTTTCAAGTTTTACAATTAAGTCATCTTTTTTTTAATTTTTTTTTAACTTCCATACTTTTCACTCTTTACAATTTATTGCCTAAATTAATTTTTATTTTTTTTTATAATTTTATCTTCAACCTTGTCACATTTGATATTAGGGTTCACATAAATCAATATCAAAATTAGCAGATGCGACATTTCTCTCCTCGAGAAATTTTATTTTTGAGATTTTACTTATCTACTTAGTACTGAAAAAAATATTTAATTAAATCTATACTACATATGATTTCGCTACATAATTTTATATTTAACTGCTGAAATATAAAATATTTATTTATTTCTAATTATTTTTTCCTTTTTTCTCTCTCAATGATATGTTTTATATATAATTTGATTAACATCAACCATATAAAAAAGCAATATATATATACTTCCTGCAAAAATACAAAATAAAATAAAAATAAAATGTTTAGTGTATTGGTAATTATAATACACTTGTATCAATTATTTCTTTTAAATCAACCCTAAATCATAAAGCCCGAAACAAAATATGATATACATTTATATATAGAATGTATACTTATATATATATACATATAGTATTATATTTTACATACTAATTGCCTATTTATTTTGTAATATAAAATACTAAAAAATGCAAAACAACGAGTGTTATTTCTGATTTGAATATTATGGGTCTTGTAACTCATTCATGTCAAAATTTATAAATTTTAATTTTGTAAATTAATTTTGTGAAACAAATAGAGGTTATGAAGAACCTAATTAAGGGTTGACTTAATTGATATTTTTATTTGTAAAAATTGTATAAAATTTCAAATTTGAATATTTTCACCATTATTTGCTAATGTTATTGAAATTTAACATATTTATAATATGTATTAGAGAATAGCTATCTTTGTTATATAGTTTGCCTCTTAATGAAAAAAAAATTATTAGATATATCGTATCTATTATTTTATTTATAAATCAAATCAATCACACAATAATATATATTTAATTATTTTATTTTTATTAATTAATATAAAAATAAAATAATTAAAGGTATGTTATTATACAATTAATTTAATCTAATAGATTCGAGCATTTAAAAATTAAAAAAAAAGAAAAAAAAAAAGAGTTTCTGAAACTGTGGCTTGCATTCATTATCCATTTTGTAGCCACTTATTCCGGATGGGTCCCACCGGCAATCACCGAAGAAAAATTCAATCGCCGACGTGCCGTTCTTAATTGTACAGCTTCCAACCCGATCGCTCAGCCGACGTACCACCCTCCTTTTTGTCGGTTCTTTATTGAATTACTTCGTTTGAAAATTTTTTCTCTTTTTAAAGAAATTTGGACGCGTGTATTCTCACATCAAAGCTCACGCCTCTCTCCCCGACTTATACGGAGATTCGACGGTTGTTAACCCTTCAGTTCGAGGAAATTGTTGTAATAAGCCATTTCCGATCTAAAATACTATTTTAATATTATTTTTATAATAAAATAATATAACTGCAGTAAATATTTTTTTAATTTATAACACTATTTTATATACTAAAAATAATATTTTCTAATATTTTTCTTATCCATAACATAAAAAAGAAAAAAAAAATGTTGAACAGTAAATGACACTTGAATATTGCAACATCATTTTTTGGTATTTCACTGTAGTTAACACAATTTTTTTAGCGGAGAAAATGAGGTGGATTGCAAAAGAATGACACCATTTTTATTTTTGTGTCATTCTTATGTCATTTTAGCGTGTATCATAAATAGCCTAAGACCGATAAAGATAATTGCAATAATTGGAATTTATTTCAATAAAATGTAAATTAATAAAAATTTTGTCTTTTTTCAATTAAATGGTCATCCAATATAAATAACTATTTCATCATCTAATTATACCAAAACTATTTCATTATCACAAATTTGATAAATTTCAATTAATATTAATAAATAGTAAAAAAAAAATTCGAAATATTTCTCAATTTTTATATATATTAATACTAATCAAGCTACACTTTAAATCTAAAAAAAATTATTTTATTCTATTGATATATATAATTATAGTATTGGTAATTAAACTTTTAATTGCAATTTTTTAAAAAATTATTTATTTTTTCAATAGCTAAAAATTATGATTATTGGTAAAGGAGTTGAAATTATTGGTTAATCATTTTTTTTAAAGGAAATAATTGGTGAATCAATGAGTAGTGATATAAAAGAGGAAGTTGAATACGGCATTCAATTGAGGAAAATCAATAAATGCTGCAAGCTACTAATTAGTTTGGTGAGGATATTACTCCTGATAATGAAACACAGTTGCATATAACAAAATCTGAGCCACTAAAATTCTTTTTCTGGATTTCAATATAGTTCTCAAAAAATTTATATCATAAAGAAAATAGGATATATGAGAAAAATAATTTTAGGTTGACCGGTTTGCAATTAAGTCAGATGGATTGGATTTTCTCTGACTTGGTTATTCCTTCTCACGGTTTTAGCTAGAGCTTTTCCTGTTTCGAAGTTTATATTCGATTAAATCAGTTGAACGGGTCAATTTAGCATGGATTTAATAACAATGATTGTATCCGTCTCAAGAAAAATCCTACAAATATATTTCTTTAATATTATAATTACCTTAAAGAAATTTAAAAGAAACGATGACAATATACTGCATCGGTTACAAATAATACATTTATAATTTATCTTTGGGTAAATTGTTAATACACTTACTATATATGGTTGAATATACTAGTTACTATCTTTATTTTTAAAAATATATTATAAAATTTCTTATTTTTTGTTCAAATAACTGAAAAGACATTATGTTACTTTTGAATATGATGTTTTATTAGTCAATTAGAATATTATGTTTATCAGCTAAAAAGATTTTATGTTGCTTTTGAATAATTTTGAGGATTTTAACTAATCGGGGTGTTTTCGATTTGTCTACGGGTACGTCATCAAGAGTGATGGAATGTAAACGGTTGGCTCCTGATCAATTTGTTTCTACATCTCAGTCATAGTGGAAGTGAGCTGTGCTAGAGTGGCCAGTATGATGAGCATGACATTCGAGGTTTCTGGTTAGGAGACTGTTTCATTTAACGAAGAGCTTAAATTTTTGGGAGATATCGGGGTTCTTTGCATATTAGATAAAACTAATTGGGGTGTGGATTCTATAGTGAGATTGACGAGGTATTTTCCCTTTCCTAATCCGGTTTCTTCAGCCATTAGGTTTTATGCTCATCGTATCAATTTGATAACTTCATTCCTCAACAGTGGGTCTTGCAAGGCTAAAAAGGCTTAAAATGGATGGCGGGAGGCAACTCCAATGAGTCCACTTCAATGCCTATGTCAGATGAAAAAAAAGGAAAGAAGATGATAACGGAGTTGAAGTATTTTAGAGTTGGGTTACCTTCCATTTGCTCTTTCTCCAAGTTTTTATAGCCAATGCCCGCTTCAATTGGTTCATCACTTCTGACACTTTCATTTCTAGGAGCATCTCTTTGGTCGGTCTTGTCAACATGGAGTTTTACTTACTGTTCACATAAACCGTCCATGTTTTGATCGAGATGTATATGCATTTAATGCACTTCATTTGTCACTTCTTGGCTTAATAAATGTTGTTGCACGTCCTCATCATTTTTCGATCTTTTTGTAGTGTTGAGGTTGCCTTGTATGACTGATTCCTGTGTATGATCTGCATATGTGATTATGTGACCTCTTGTGATGATCGCCATAGATGACTTAGGCTAGGACTCTATGGTTGTGATCCTTAGATGCGAAGGTGAGAGTTCTCATTGTGTATGATCCACAAATTAGATCTCTCGTAATGATCGACATAAATGATTTAGGCTGGAACTCTATGATTGTGATCCTCGTATGCAGAGATGGGAGATCTCATTATGTATGGTCCTCATATGCAGAGATGAGAGATCTCGTTAGGTATAATCCTCGTATGGGAGACTTAGTAAGAAGGTTAATAAATATAATTTTTTTATATTTGGTTGAATATATTAATTAATCTATTCATTTTTTGAAATATATTATAAAGTCATTTAGATTTGGTTCAAATAACTAAAAAAATTTTATGTTACTTTTAAATAGAATATTCTGTTAGTCAACAATAACATTATATTAATTAACTAAAAGAACCAAAAATATTTTTATTTATTTTTTTAATTTATTTGAGATTTTGTTAATTTAAAAAATACAATATTAAAAAAATAATAAAATTGACATTAAAATTTTTTAATATTTTTTAAAGCAAAAAATACAAAATTAATATTTTATTTATATATAATAGAAAAAATTAACCGAAAGTATATTAAATCAAAATAAGAAACTTTATAATATATTTTAAAAAATAAATGAATCAACTAGTATATTTAACTAAATATTAGGGAGATTACATTAATTTATCCTTTATTCTTTTATAATTGTGGTTGGAATAAATAAGAAATATATTGTATTATCGTTATAAAATAGTTTTAAAAACTATTTTGGACCACTTAATATTTTATGATAATTAATCTTCCATTATGCCTTGATAATTAAAAAAATACAAACTAAATAATGCTGAATTACTTAATCTTTGACTTTTTTGCTGCCATATAGTTATCGTTTCGTAATATTTTATTAGTCATGCTTTCCATAACTCAATACCTCTTTGAGTCCTGATGAGTCATGGCATTATTGATTCCGGTATGTTTGGCAACGAAAAATCTCTGTTCCGTTTATTTTGACTTTAAAAAAATAAATATTTTTTCTATAAATAGATATATAAAATGAATTTTTAAAAATTTAAAAAGCTAATTAATTAAATCAATATAATTATAAATTTATTTTTTACATCTAACAGTAATCATAAATATTCTCTTTATCATCAATTTTAATTAATTAACATTTTTTATTAGAAGTTTTAATAAAATTATACATACAACAAACTAATAAAATGTATTTTCGTAAAAAAAGCAAAAACTTGTTAAATATCAACAAATTAACTTTTCATAAAAATTTATATTTGTTAGTTAATTACTTATTTGGTGAAAAAATAGCAAAAACAAATCGGAAAAGAGAAACTCGTTGTCGTTTTGCCCTAACAAGATACTTGAAACCAAATCGAATCAAACCAGAGTAACAACCGAATGATTGCTTTTTTTTTTTTATAAATTTTTTTTTAATTTTTTTTATCCACTTCTCTCTCTGAAGTCTGACCTTTCTTTCTTTGTTTCTCTCTGATTTCTCCTCCTGGCCTTTTTCTGCCGGTCTTCTATCCTACCAGTATATATATATGAACACACAGATAAACAAAGTCGAAAACTAAAAATTGGTCTTTAATTTGCATAACTATGGCAGAATCGGTAGAGCTACCGAGCCGGTTGGCGATCCTTCCTTTTAGGAATAAGGTTCTTTTGCCTGGCGCCATTATTCGGATTCGCTGCACTTCTGCTAACAGGTTTCTCTCTGTGAAATTTGATTTCTTTACTGGTTGAAATTTCTATTTTGGACTCTGTTTTCTTTATGTTTTAGCTGTTCGGTGATTAATTCTATTCTATGCGTGGTTTTCTGTTTTGAAACTGATGATTAACGGTGCGTTTTGGCTGGTTTTTAGTGTGAAATTGGTGGAGCAAGAGCTGTGGCAACGAGAGGAAAAGGGTTTGATAGGCATTTTGCCTGTTCGGGATGCAGCTGCAGAAGATACTGCGTCTGCGGGTCCCGCATTAACTCAAGGTAATTTTTTGGTTTCTGTTATGCTCCGGTGCTACTGACTTCTGTAGGCATTCCGCCTGATTTGGATGGAAATAACTTTTTCATTTTTGTTTTTGAATTTCTGATAAATAGGTTCTGGACATGATTCTGGGGAGAAAACCTCAAAAGTTCAAATTGGGAGCTCAGATAATCTCAAACTTGATGGGAAAAACCAGCAGGAAGCTATTCATTGGCATAACAGGTTCATTGTTAATCAAATTCTTTATTTTCTGTTGTTTTCAAATTAGTTTTTGTTGCTTTTAATTGATGGTCTCTGTTTTGAACATAAATTTCTAATTTTTGCATTGTGTATTATGTTAGATTATTTTTTGGATAATCTTTTTGGTCTATGCTCGAGGCCCTTCAATGCTTTGTATGATTGATCTTGTTATTGTCTTTTTCATTCTTAGGGGAGTGGCAGCTCGTGCCTTGCATCTGTCCAGAGGAGTGGAGAAACCTAGTGGGAGAGTGACATACATAGTTGTTCTTGAAGGCTTATGTAGATTCAGTGTTCAGGAGCTGAGCAAGAGAGGGATGTATTATACTGCACGGATATCTTCCCTTGAGATGACAAAGGCAGGTCAGTTTTGAATTAAATTATTTCATCCGGTACAAAATTGACGTTTCAGTTTTGAATGTTTGGCATTTCATTGATTTGTTGATTTTTTCTTCCAAGAACCAACTGCTCCACCTTTAACATGCTCAATGCTTAACTGCTATTTCAAAGATAAAATGTTTGCTCTATCGCACTACATTTTACATATGTGAAGGACATAAGTCTATATATTAAGACCTTGTCCATCAACTGATTTACGTTCTGGGTTTTACAAGTATCCCTGTCTTGATTGTAGTTATATTTTGTTACACTATGTCCTCTGGCTTTATTATCTCTCCATTATTTATGCCTTATTGATGATAACTGTTTGTTGATAGTCAATTAATCGTTAGAGGAACAGAACTTGCAAAGTCAAATACATGCAATATTCATGTCAATTTCATGGTTTGGTTAAACTTGCAAATAATACTAAAATTACCAGGATTGAAACAATTGAATAAAATTGTAAATCATAAAACTGTTTGGCTTTTCTTTATTATTATTATTATTATTATTAAAATTTTATTATTATTAGCATAAATCAAAGTGTTGAAATGGAAATCTAGCAAAGACATAATACAATTCCAAAACATTTAATGGATCTTCTGCATAGTTAGTTCCTGCAGCTCTTGAATTTGAACAAGTTTGGTATAGATAATTTAGTGGTTGAGTGTCTTTAAGATTAAACCTCAATTTATGCACATAACATGAATAGTTGAAGGTGCATGAACTGTTGTTTTCTTAGTTATCATATATGGATTATCATTATCTGGCCATACACTATATAGTGAATGTTCATTTTGATGATTTAAGTTTATTACAACTTAGCAGTGTTGAGCTTGAAGATATCATCCGTCCTTGCACTCAGTTGTTTTCTTGTTTTATCTTAATAGAGATGGAGCAAGTGGAGCAAAACCCTGATTTGGTTTCAATGTCCCGCCAGTTTAAAGCAACTGCCATGGAACTTATTTCAGTTCTTGAACAGGTAATTGTTCTTATAATTTTTTTTGGGAATCGAATTGACAAGTTGCATAATCCTTTTTGTGTTTGCATTAACCCTACCGTTGTTAGAATTTAGAAATTCAGTGGAAACTGTCTTCTGGAAGCAGCTTTATACAAGTTTATGTGCGGCATCTTCAAAATACAATTTCTTGTGCTTGTTTGATCCTACTCTATATCAAATATTATTTCTCTAAGTTTGCTGCATGTTAAGTGGCTTATCCATCTAAAAAATTAAAAATACCTTCTTCTATACTGTCATTTTTTTTTCCTGAATGATCTCTTCCTGCAATTACCTGCAAGTTTACAAATGAGCTAAACCCAAGTGGTTGTGGGCATAGTTGTCAAATTGAGAATCGAATTTATAATTTTGTGAATCGAGAATCGAATCGTAAGATTCAGTTCATCCTCATAATATTAATTAAAAATAATATATGTCCATTTTTAAGAACATTCTTCATATTATTATTCTATAGTTTTGAAATACAGTAATGACTAAACATAGAAATGCTAAATAAATAATAATAATACTAAATCATAAAGTCAAATACTGTTTAAAATCTGTAATTTATAAGAAAATGCTATATAATTTGAAAGAACTAAAATATGTAATATAAATCATTTTATATTTTGAATTTATGATCATGAAGAAGAAGAAAGTAATCATCTTTACTCAGATTTGACTCGTTTTTCATGTGAATCGATATGAATCGGATGATTCGAATTGTGAATTGTCACGACTTAGACTTTAGTATAATTTTAGATTCGTACTAAGATTTGACTTGTTTTTCATGTGAATTGATACGAATTGGATGAATCGAATCAAGAATCGTAAGATTCTAACAACAATGGTTGTGGGGTGTTATGTAGTGACTGACAGTTGAACTTTGACATTTTTGCATTTATATAATTTTGATATGCATGAAATGGTAGAATGTGTAATCACATGCTGGGTTCTACTGCCACAGTTTGCTAATGACTATCCACTTTTTTTGGTTGGTGAATGGGAAAAGGCTATGGTGGGATTTTTTTTTTCTTCTGAAACTTTTCTGTTACTTGGAAAATTTATCTTCAGAGTGATTTTGCTATAATAATATTGCTGCTCTGGAAATAGTGCCATAATGATTCTTTCCTTGTGTTAGTAGAAGCAAAAAACTGGAGGAAGGACCAAAGTTCTTTTGGAAACACTTCCCATTCACAAATTGGCAGATATTTTTGTTGCTAGCTTTGAGATGAGTTTTGAAGAGCAACTATCCATGTTAGACTCGGTTGATCTGAAAATTAGGCTTTCAAAAGCTACAGAGCTAGTTGACAGGCATTTACAGGTGATCTGTTTATTCAATGCTGGTGAATATGTCTAGTTATTGGTGCTTCTTATGGCCCTTATTGAGTCTTTTAATTTCTACCTTATGGCAGTCAATACGTGTGGCAGAGAAAATTTCACAAAAGGTTGAGGGACAATTATCAAAATCCCAGAAAGAGTTTCTTTTGCGTCAGCAGGTTTGTATCGACTGTAGTCTGTTTAAATAAGATATCAGGCTGCATACTTATGACATTTTAGTATGTCTGAACTGTCTAGATCAATTGGGGTTAACCTGATTAGTATGATATTTTTTTTTTTCTATTGTTCTTTTTTCTTGGCTTCGGGGGTTTTACAATAAGCAAGTCCTGAAATTTTATTTAGAATAATTGACTTAAAAAAGTCCTATAGTGTTTAAAATGATCTTATTTGTAGCATGAAAAGTTTAAAAATTTTAGTTCAAAATACTCAACTTTATCATTTCAAAACTAGTCCAGAAAGAAAACTTTCTTAGGGTTTGGGGATTTTTACCAAAGACATGCCACTTTAAGGAGAACATGTTGCATCAACCATGTACTTTCCCTCGGAAACATAGTTCTTTCTCATGAAAACCTGCAAGTGAGGTGGTTAAAACAGTGGTCTCATTAAGCATAATTTGAGATGTCCAATTTGTATAAACACAATATTATTCTGTGGATTACAGACAGATTTTGTTAAATTCAGAACGGTGCTCTCCAAAATTCTGTCATATTTGATTGTATGTCAAGCTTATTTTAGGCAAATGAAATGTTGAGCCAATTTTGTCAAAAGAGAAAAAAAAGAAAACGAAAAAGTACAGAGAGAAATTGAAGATGAAAATCCTATCAGGGTTTTCGATTGAATGCTTAAAATTTTAATTTTTGAACTTTATGGCCATAATTTAAATTTCTGTGCTATAGGTTTTGCTCAGTTTTTCTAAAATTGCTGTATAATTTAATAAAACTGAAAAAAATATTTTTATTTTCAACTTACAGAATCGAAAACATTATTTTGCTTATAGATGAAAGGAAAAGTTTGGTTATTTATTGAATTCTTTCTGTTACTTTAAGTAAAACAATTTGGGAATCTGAAGTTTTTTATTAGTAAGATTTGTCAAGTTTTTGTGCTTGGTTGGGACAAAGTTCTTAGATAGCTGTAAATTTTCCGCTGAGGCATTGAATGTGAAGGCTATATTCAGCTCTTTTATCTACAAAATTGTTTGTTTATAGTCAAGATCATAAGATGCAAATGACTACTTATGTACTATTTGTTTGATGTTTTCTTCAAATTGTTTGTTTATAGTCAAGATCATAAGATGCAAACGACTATTTATGTACTATTTGTTTGATGTTTTCTTCTAAATTGTCTATTTGTGAAACTTTACCTGCCCTTAATTTTGTGTCCAATCGAATCAAAACATGTTTTAGATGAGAGCTATAAAAGAGGAGCTTGGTGACAACGATGATGATGAAGATGATGTGGCTGCCTTAGAAAGAAAGATGCAAAGTGCAGGGATGCCTTCAAATATCTGGAAGCATGCTCAAAGGGAGCTAAGGTATATTCTTCATGAAAATGATTATGATTACTGTTTGTGTTGTCTCTGATTCTGGCAGCAAAATCTAGCTATAGATTTAGTAGATTGAATACTGAGATAAACTGCTGTTATTTATGGAGGTTATATGAAGAAATACCATTGTTTGCACTGATTATGGTGTGAGAGAGTATATTAAGATATCACACATTGACTGCTTATAAGATATAAGTGCTCCTTGTAATGGCTTAGACATCTCTCTTTCCTTCAGCTGGCTTTTGGTTGTGAGTTAGGTCCAAAAACCATTTTTACACTGAAAATATTTTAGAGCGTTTCCCTGTGTTGAAATGCTGCATGCATTGGGAAATTATTGAACAAGATGCTTTTGTCGTAAGATGGAGAACTAAGTCAATTTCAAGGAATTAGAAGTCATTTTGTAGAATTCCACAAGTCATAAAAAGAAGAAATCTATGAGAAGAGGCTACATAGTCAAATCCAGCAGTCTGCTAACCACTTCCTATTGTCATCAAGTCTCAATAGTCACCATGGGAGATTGTGCATCTTAGGAAACCATTATAAAATACTTTTTTTTTTTTTGTGTAATTTTCTTTCACATTAATTGGAAAATTGAAATATATGAAGTTCTTGTAGCCCCTCAAATGTTCTCATGGTCTAAATTGAAAGAGAATCTCCAATGATTCCAAGCAATGGAGAATAGTTGATTTTTTCTAGAAAATTGATTTCAAATGAGACAGTTTCCATGGACAAATATTTTCTGGAAACCAGTAGATGAGTAATCTATACGCTTAATTGTTTTATTTCTTTGCACTTTGTGCTTTAGTCAAGTGAAGGAGCCAAATGTTTTATGCTAGATTTCTTGTGAACCTTTTACATACTTTTTTCCTTCATTTCAGGAGGCTCAATAAAATGCAACCTCAGCAACCTGGTTATAATAGTTCACGGGTTTACTTGGAGCTTCTTGCTGATCTTCCCTGGCAAAAGGCAAGTGAAGAACATGATTTGGACCTGAAAGCTGCAAAAGAACGTCTTGACAGTGACCATTACGGTCTAGTCAAGGTCAAGCAACGAATCATTGAATATCTAGCTGTTCGCAAGGTTGACATATTTTCCAGTTGTTTCCGTGAATACCCCTATTGCGGTTTTAAGCTTCAACTGAATATTTATGTATTGAAATATTTATATGGCAGCTTAAGCCAGATGCAAGAGGTCCAGTTTTGTGCTTTGTTGGCCCGCCAGGTGTTGGGAAAACATCTTTAGCATCATCCATTGCTGCTGCCTTGGGCAGAAAATTTGTTCGGATATCCCTTGGTGGTGTTAAAGATGAGGCAGATATTAGAGGGCATCGGAGGACATACATTGGAAGCATGCCAGGGCGTCTCATTGATGGTTTAAAGGTAGAAATTGTTTTCACAGATAGCTTCTGCACAGTTCTTTCAAAATTTTCTCCAAAATTTTATTGTGGTGCATCATTATAGAAGGCATGGGTATATATTTGTTGTCCATGCATCTCCATAACGTTGTGTGACTGAATATGCACTTTATTTGGTCCTACATGAGATTTAATAGATTCTTTTATTGGCAGTAATAAAAATTGAAAGCTTGATCAATTTTTGTTCCTTTAAGTAATTTGGTGCTTATTGATCCTCTTATATGTGCGTTGTCCAGTTTGTAAATTTCCACTCAATACTTATACATGATGCCATTGGAATTAGTTTCTATAACTGTTGTTAATTTTGATTTTCTGTTTGCCTCTGGTGCCTGTCTTCCTGGTACTTTCCTGCAAATGAATTTGTAGGAAGGTGCATAACTTGTAATAGTGTATAAAAGTTTCATGTGGCATGCTTTTGTGTTACTGTACATAGCTATAAATGCTATGATTAAACCATTATCAAGTGGCTGAGTTTTTCATTATCTTTTTCCCATTAGTATTTATGCAGATCCTGATGCTATTCCATGGGCAATTGGCTATAACTTCAGAATGCATAAAGATTTTAAATACTGGATTTGCTTATGATGTTTATACATATTATGTGCTGTATCTTTAGCTGTAGTTTGACCTTTTTTAATTTGTATGTGTGCATGTCTATTTGGGCTTGAGGTGGGTTCATGGTCTTTCGTATTTTACTTTCAGAGAGTAGGAGTTTGCAATCCAGTCATGCTGCTGGATGAGATTGACAAGACAGGTTCTGACGTCCGTGGCGATCCAGCTTCAGCTCTGCTAGAGGTCCTTGATCCTGAGCAGAACAAGACATTCAATGATCAGTATCCTTTTCTCCTTCAGGATGTCTTTTAACAAATACTGGTTTAGGTAAACTGGGATTATGTGTATATTAGCTGGTCCTTTTAGTAACTTGCACACTTCTTGTCTTTTCTTAGACAGATGAATTTTGATTTCTTAATACCAGTTACATTTTTTTTTATGATACGTTAAAAATCCTTGTTATTAAATTTTTATGAAATTATTATTTCATTTGCTTTGCTCTCCTCTGTTTAGGGAGACAAAGAGTAAGAAATAAGATTGTTGGGTAGAAGTTATTTCATTTATAGTGGAAAAGGTTTTGAAACTTTGAGATGATGAGATGCATAGTTGTTAGACGTGCTTCAAGTGAAAGTCGCACCAGGCGCCAACCTTAGCCCTTGAAAACTCAAAGGCGGGCGCTGTCACAAAGGCGTGCACCTTGGCGCACCTTTGTGACATTAGTTAAATATTTGTATTTTTTTCTGTTTTTAGTGTGGAAAAATATGAACCATTGATTATAAATTGAAAAAAATTTTTGGTAAACCTTACCGCACTTAATTATTTCAAAAATAAACAATAAAAAAGAAAAAAAAAGAGTTAGGGCAAAGAAAACATCTGTTCCAACCTTCACAAAGACGTTCTGAACAACACAATTTAGATGCAAGACTAATTATGTTTTGCTATGATAATTCATAATTTATAAGTGTTAGAACTGGTTAAATGCAATATTAGCAAGCTTAAGATTCTTGTGTATTACAGACTTCAAGTCTTTAGTAAGCCTAAGAGTCTTGTGTTTAAGATTTCAAACTTTAATTAAGTTTAGTAATTATAATATTATATCACTTTGCTGGTAGTCTAATAATAAAATTTATAATTTTTTTCAATTATTTTCTATTTTTATGCCTCATGTCACTTGGGTGTGCGCCTGCGCCTAGGCTCTAGAACCCCTTAGCACATTAGTGCGTCTTGCGCCTTTAATAACTATGATAAGATGTGGTTAGATCTAATTTCAGTTATTAATATTTTGCTTTATTGACAAAATTCTACCTTTGAATGCGATATTTATCATTACCAATACATTTTAATTTATCAATTTGTACTTCGTCCTTTGACATGGTTATCAATTTCAGCTATATGACTAAAATTAGCAATTCTCATTCAAATAGAAAGAATAATTTTTAACTGCTTTTTTCAGTATTTAAAATAGTGATGGCTCTCAGTTTTTTCTTTTTAAAATTTTTTTAGTATATCAATTTTGATCACATTGCTAAAACTGATACAAATGTAAAATGTTCAGCCACAAATGGTAAAATTAAAGGAATGCGTTCAAATTGACAATTGATGATCTACATTAAGGTTTGGATTGTTTTAGTCTCTAATCCTGTTGAGAAGTATTTTACAATTAGGTTTTGGTGTATATTTTTCATATGCTCTGTTTATTTAAATTAGTCATGTATATCATCACAACTGATTGGTCTTATAAATGTATCAGTAGTTATTCCTTAACCAAAGTTTGTAGCTACTTGAATGTTCCATTTGACCTTTCGAAGGTTATTTTTGTGGCAACTGCGAATAGGGCGCAACCTATTCCCCCTCCACTTTTAGACAGAATGGAAGTCATTGAGCTCCCTGGGTATACTCCTGAAGAAAAGCTCCGAATAGCTATGCGACATTTGATTTCAAGAGTTCTGGATCAGCACGGATTGAACTCTGAGTTCCTTCAAATATCAGAGGTATTAAAGGAATAACATAGAATATTTTGTCATTAAGAATATATATTTTTTTGCCCTCAATTTTCATGGTTTAAGGCAAATTTATGCCCTTTATTATACTACGACTATGAGTCAGTCAAAACAACGAGCATTTTATGTTGGGGTGCCAATTATTTAGTTGAAAGGCCATTGGTTGAAGCACTCACTGGCATATATTCTTTCATGAATATATTTCTTTTTTTGGAAGTGGAAATACTTTTGATGGTCGTGAGTTTATCAATTAATGCATTGTCTGTCAGTACTTCTCTTTTTTTGCTCAAGTTCCTGTTCCTTCATGCCTTTACTGTGTATGAGTGAACAAAATCATCAGTGTGTCCTTTTATTCCAACAGACTTTTTGAAACCAAGAGCTACATACTACAGTTGCTTTTGATATTTTTCTCTCTTTCATCAAGTTCTTCATTGTGTTTCTTTCCAAATGGTTCAGCTAATCCTCATACTTCTTCCCCAGTATGATCACAATATTTACAAGCACTCCAGTTTTGGCCCGTCAATTTAATTTAATTTAATTTGGTTGCACGAAAACAGCACACGGCAGACACATTTATCCAAAATAAGAAGCATCCTTGTTTTCCATGCCGTTTCTCTTTTGAATTCCGTGCATGAGTGCCTTGTTTACTTCTCATCTTCTTTTACACGTGTTTGCAGGAATTTGAATTTTGATTGTCTATTCAATGTGGCAGGTTATGGTGAAACTTGTCATTCAAAGGTACACTAGGGAGGCTGGTGTCCGGAACCTGGAGAGGAACTTAGCTGCATTGGCTCGTGCTGCTGCTGTAAGATTTGCAGAGATGGAACAAGCTGTCCCATCGTGCAAAGATATGCATCGGCTGGATTCACCATTGTTGGATAATAGACTTGCTGATGGGGCTGAGGTAGAGATGGAAGTCATTCCTATGAGTGATAACGATCATGGGATATCAAACTCATTCATGGTTGCCTCACCTTTGGTTGTGGATGAACCTATGCTGGAAAAAGTACTGGGGGTAATAACTCTTCTTTTCAGCTCTTCCTTTTCTATTAGGACGCTTTAGTTCTTGGTATTATCCTCTTGCACCTTTCAGGCGTGTCTTAATGTCTCTTATTTATGCTTCCTCTCTCTACATAGCAACTAGCATGCATTGGTTAACAATTGTTGGTGCTATAGCTGGAAACTTCAAATGGAGTACTTGTAATCGAGCACATAGTAGTCTCATATGGAAGAGAGTTAGTAGCTGTTTGGTTTTACTTTTAAAGTTGAAAGTCTTAAGCTTTACACAAAAGTAAATATTTGGTACGGTCTTATATTTGTTTCAAACCGAAATTCCTCAATTTTGATTTTCCTTTTTGGACATGGGTTCATGAAACTGAGCAATTGAACTAGTGGTATCAAACACCCCTTTTCTCTTTATGGTAGAGATGGATATATTTTATTAGGAGGTGCGCACCCAAAGCATATATTAGCAATACAATTGATTAATTTCTAGCAATCTGCAATTGGGTTAGTAGCATAATGGTTGAGTGCCTGTTTTGTAGTGCAGAAACTTGGAGTTCAATCCTTGACACTCTGTCCCATTAAGCTTTCTGATGTGCTCAAAGAAAAATCTTTAGCTATTAACTTGCTTCTTCTGGAGTGAATCTCATGAAAAATACTTAAATATAGAAATTTTATTCTAATCCACTGAAGGAAAAGAGAATAACTGCTAATTTCAATATGAGCATAATGACTATTGTCTGTTTCTCATGCATGTCAGATTACTGTCATTGTCATTCTTGCTTGCCACACAATGCATCTAATTATTCATTTTCCTGGAAATGAAGCTGAGACACTTGCTAGAAGTGTGTTGTTTATAGTTCACAGTTTGTGAAATATCTATTAATACCATGACACGTGCTAATTAGTTTCTATGATTTCTCTCTCTTTCTTGCACTTGTGTAATTTACTAGATATATAGACCTTTTAGTGGTTCAGGACCAATTTTGATTTTTTTTTATTGCTCTATAAACAGTATTATAGAGACCCTTTCTGTTTATTAACTTTATTTACTACATTTTTCCTTTTGTGTGGGCAATTGTGGCTGGGCTGCCCTAGGTCCTCCCTAAGCACTTGTCTCTGCATAAAGGAGGCATTAAGGTGTGGTACCTTCTGTCGCAGTTTTGATCATAGCCTTGGTTCCTTGATGCAGTTAGATGATTCTCATGCATGATATGCTCGTGAAATCAGAACTAACATTTAGTAGCTGACATGCTTTAATTTATCGATTACTGAAGTAATGGGTTGAGTCTATCCTAATTTGAGCAGGTCTGTGATGTTTTTGTTTATCTGAACTGTTATGCAGCCACCAAGGTTTGATGATAAAGAAGCTGCTGAGCGTGTTGCAAGTCCTGGAATATCAGTTGGGCTTGTTTGGACTGCCTTTGGGGGAGAAGTACAGTTTGTTGAAGCCACAGCAATGATAGGAAAGGGTGAATTACATCTTACTGGACAACTTGGTGATGTTATTAAAGAATCAGCACAAATAGCTTTGACATGGGTAATTTATATCTTTCATAAATCATAATTATGTTAAATTTCTTTCCGGAGAATCTTGTGGTAGCTGATTTTGTATAGTTTGAGGAGTTACAATTTTGTGAATCCAAAGAGGCAGTACGATTTTCTGTTAAGTTGTATCATCCTCTCTCTTTATCTCTTTATTTATTTATTTATTTTAAGAACACTGTTTCCCTATATGAAAAGAATAATAAGATGTATGTCGAACTTTTAATTAATATGACCTACAATTGCTTTTCTGCTTTGTCTCTAAGGTCCATCACCTTTAGCTATTTGAGTTTGATTGTAAAATGTTCTCACAAAGTGAGATGTTATGCTGGAAGCACAGTTTTCTATTTCTTGGAGAAGTTAGTTTGACTATATTTTCTGAAAAAATTGTAGGTACGAGCTAGGGCAACAGATTTGAAATTGGCTGCTGCTCAAGATATGAATCTCCTTGAGGGCCGCGATATTCATATACATTTCCCTGCTGGAGCTGTACCGAAGGATGGGCCCTCTGCTGGTGTGACACTGGTAACAGCTCTTGTTTCACTGTTCAGTCAGAAAAGAGTAAGAGCAGATACAGCAATGACTGGAGAGATGACTCTGAGGGGCCTTGTGCTGCCTGTTGGTGGTATTAAGGATAAGGTAATGTTCACTCGCCTGAGTCTGTCATTTTCACATATAAGAAGAGGAATTTATAGCATTGGAGTATACCAGATCTGCTGGTTTCTATACTGGACTATTAAGTTTGTGAACTCCTTGACTTTCATGCATGCTAGAGATGTTAACACAATTGTAAAGTGTTCTTCCTTCTCCCCATAAAAATAGGCTTGCTTTACTTTTTCATCTGTCCAAAATTTTAGCCTTTGAGTATAGCTGATTTCTTAGTTTTCTAATATGCTTCTATTTGATGTGCCCTTCTTGTCAACAAACATGAATTACCATTTTTTTAGTTTTCTAATATACCCCTAATTGATGTAGGGTATATTAGGAAAAGTATATAATAAAATCTATATTTCCTATGTCAATTAAATTTTCTTAATTTATGTGAGAATAGAAGTAAACCGATTTTTATGGGATGGAGGGGGTATAATGTGATATTTCTTGACATTAGGTTATATAGAGTTTTACAATGATATTTAACTGAATCAAATTGATGGTTTGAATTTCCCATCAAATATGCTACCAAGATATGACTACATGACAGTCTTTTGCTCAAGTTTTTGAAATTGATGAACATATTTAGCATAGACCATAATTAATATCCGGACATTCGAATGGTTGAGCTCATAGAAATACAGTAAGATGGGAATGAGTGGAACCAAGATTATAAGTATGTTAGCCGACAGAATTCGTTATAAAATTTGCTGTGGTTTGTTGCCATTAATAACATGCAAGCTGAATTGATGGCTCTTCATGTTGAATTGGTTATTCAATGGTAACTCTAAAGATGAGGGCATGCTTAGTGAACGAGTACATTCAGTACTTTCTCAATTGTGAACTTTTAGTCTTGAGGTTTCGGAACTGGGTCTGGGCTGTGAGATCCAATTTGTTTAGCATAACATTGCATGCATATCATTTTGGACTCTTATGGTGTCTCCTTGCAGATATTGGCTGCACACCGTTATGGTATCAAGAGAATAATACTACCTGAGAGAAATTTGAAGGACTTGGTTGAAGTACCAGAAGCTGTGCTTGGCAGTCTTGAGGTAATTATGACTGGCATAATGGTCCTTATATAAAGCATGTGTGAATGAATTTTCCCTTTCCTTGAGCCCGATATTTGGATCTGTTGCGATCACTTACATGCTCTCCTATGCAGTTCATCTTCTTTGGGTTGATTGAGCTGAAAGAACGACCATCACATGATTTTGCTTTCTCTTTTGTTTTTTACAGATTTTACTAGCCAAGAGAATGGAAGATGTGTTGGAGCAGGCGTTTGAACATGGATGCCCATGGAGACAACACTCCAAGTTATGAGTAGACCCTCTACTCTAATCATGGATATTAATCGAAATCTCTGTTGACGGTGTTGTTTAGCTTGCCATCACATCAATAGGGCAGCCAGATTTCAATTTGTTCAGCTGCTGCCTCCAGCAAACCGAAGATCAAAATTGTTTACTGAGCTCAACGTGTATTCTAACATAGAAAGAGGAGTTCCGCAGAGGTCTGATGCTAAGGCAAAACTAATTGTATGTATCCGCCATGGGATCCTCCCTGCCCAGTCCTCTCTTGCTATCTGGCTGTAATTAATAGTGCGTACGCCTCTGTTCCTGTTTCATATCTTAACCCTTGTCTCCTGTTGCATTTCCATGTCCTCGATGCCCTGTGATCATGATGGATCAATTTCTATATTATATATATTTAAAATATTTAATTCAGCAAAGCAACGCTTGCCATTTGATTTATGATGAGTTGCCATCTTTAATTTTTATTGTTTGTTTGTGCTGCCAACTTTATGACAGTGATCGCTTGTTTTTTAATTAGCTACTTAAATTATTTTAGTACTCCCTCCTCCGTTCCATTCACCGTTGTGTAAGAAAATAAAATTTGTTTTCCTGCTGACTTTCTAGATTACCAATAAAAATAAATTATTTCTTTAACAATTTTATTAACGTTTTAGTTTTAGAGAATTGAGTTTCATTGGAGTAATTATAGTTTACTACTTTTAGTCTTCTTAAAAGAGAATAATAGTCATTTTATACATGCAGTCATTCATATTAACTGACAGTTAGAATGGACGGAGGGAGAATCTGTGCAAAGAGGGGGAAAATATCTCATTTTGTTTTTATATACAAGAATTGGAGCAAAAAATTCAGAAGCCATTAAAATGATTGTTATTAAGAAGCTTCAGTAGAAAAGGCTGTAAGACATGACGAGACTCCCCTGTGGTGATGTGCTATAGAGATGTGATTTGTTGCTGAAGCAGCACTGTGTTAGATCGCTCCTAATCTGTCAATCGATATGCTATGAGGAATTATATGGTACACTTGGTGTAAAGTGTTTAGAACCATTAGATCGTTAACTTTTTATATTAGTTATTGATAATCAATAATTGAGATTAAAAGTTGATAATCTAATGGTTCTAATAATTGATATGGCTATCGAAATCGTGAGCATCAGCATGTAGGTTCCAGATCCAAGTGGTAGTATCAGGTCATTTAGCTATTGTTCTTGAGAAATGACCGGGTCTGGCCCATTCCTCAAAAGAAGTTTTGTTCTATCAATGAATAGAATGGAAAGACAAGTCAAGTAAGGGTTTATTATTTCTTGTCTAGCTTGTCTAAAAATATCCAAATTTTTATGCGTAATACCCCATAAATAGTTCTAACTGTATACGAACAATAATCAATTTTAGCTTGAATGGTTTGTAGAGGAACCCTACCCTCTTTAATCCACTCGACGCGTGCAATTTCTTTTCCGTCAAGACGCCCTGCAATTTGTTCTTGAATTCCTTTTGTATCTGCCTGCTCAGTTAATTCAATAGCTTTTTTCATTGCTTTACGAAAAGAAACTCTATTCTTTAATTGTCCAGCTATAAATTCTACAATAATGTTAGGATTCCCATAAGGGTTTGAAATTCATGTAATAGAAATATTAAGTTTTCGGTTCACACAATTAAGTTCTTTTTGTACATTTATCTATAATTCTTCGATTCGTTTAGGTTTACTTTCTAGTAATAATTTTTGGAATCCCATATGTATTATTATCTGAATCACATCAATTCGTTTTTGAATCTCTATACGTGCAATTCCCTCAACACCAGAAGATATTTTTGTATTTT
>CATIWF010205857.1:0-18610 GCA_949630135.1 Balakata baccata
TTAATTAATTTAGTGTGGATAATTAATGTGGGCCAGATAATAATATGGGTGTGATGGACGGCCCATGATTATTATATTATGTGGGCTAAGTCTCTCTTGTTACTGACTCTTACCCCCTATATAAGGTTGGATAGGGATAAAGAAATGAATAAAGTTTCAGAATTCCATCATTCGGAGTCAGGAAACGAGAGAAGATCTTAGAGCAATCTCATTCAGATCGTTCCTGAGACGATGGATCCAGCGAAATCAGGTTCTTATCTATGTCCTCTATTTCAATTAAACTTGTTTTGTGCTTTAAAATGCATGTAATAGATCCAGGGCTTAATCATCTCCTATCAGGGATATCTCAGCACACCTCTTCATGCCCAGGACAGAATACATATGGAAAGTCTGGAGCCTGAATTTTGCAGGATTGGACATTTGGGATGGCCTAACTGACTTTAATACCATGTTGAATAAATGGATTTTGAGTTTAATTAATTCCAAAAGTTAACTCAAGGGATGAGGAATGTCTAAGCTGTTATAAGGAGCATATATATTTTTTAGTTAGCCGATGTGGAATATCTCAGCACACCCTCTTACACCCAAAACAGAATACATATGGAAAATCTGGAGCCTGAATTGTGCAGGATTGAACATTTGGGATGGCATAACTGGCTTTGATACCATCTTTGAATAAATAGATTTTGAGCCTAACTCATTCCATAAACTATCTCAAGGGAGAAGGGATGACCAAGCTATTATAAAGAGTGTTAGAGGAAACAGATTGCTTCAATCACTTACATATGATTACTCGTTGTGGGAATTATCTATCCTTGTCTGACACGGTTTTATTACTTACGATTTTTAATTCCTGTTTTTGAATGCTTATGGTCATGTTTTTTTTCCACAATTTTCAGATCGCTTATGTTTTGGGCCAACTGAAGAACAGAGCTGCTTCAGCTAGACTTAGCAGAATCCTTACAGATGTAAATGAGCATCCAATGGTTAGACATGAAGCTGCAGAAGCTCTTGGTTCCATTGCTGGTATGTCAGTCCTCGGATTTCTCAAGTGTCTTTCGATTCTTCTTATCATTAATTGTGATGATCTGGGCACACGGTAGAATGTCTTATAGTTGTGAAATTCCTTACCTGCAGTTTAGAATATACGAGTGATTAAATGACATCCAAAAATATTGGAAGTGAGAAAGTCTTGAATTTGTTGGGCAAGTTATCATTATGAGGATTCAGTAACATGCTTACAATTGTTGAACTATGGATGAATTTTGAATAAACTTGGAGGTTCAGAATGTTCACTTCTCTCAAGGAAGCAAC
This sequence comes from Balakata baccata, assembly GCA_949630135.1. Classification (NCBI taxonomy): domain Eukaryota; kingdom Viridiplantae; phylum Streptophyta; class Magnoliopsida; order Malpighiales; family Euphorbiaceae; genus Balakata; species Balakata baccata. The sequence continues at coordinate 1,315 of CATIWF010205857.1, forward strand.
TCATTATGAGTATGTGCCTAACAGTACACTCATTATTTCGTTTTTGGTCCATTTTGCGGTTTAATATTTAAAAAAAATGACAAATTTAGCCACCCTATAATGATATGATATGTCAACTAGTGTCTCAAATATATACCCGACTTTATAGTATGACAAGAGGTTTTGTTACGGCAAAAATTTGTGTTTTTAAGGAGATAAAATGGACAAAAATAAAATATAAAGAGCAATTTAGTTACAAAATGTAAGAAATAGATAAATGCAAATAACTAAATATCTCTTTGCCAATCATTTAACATGTACGGCATTTTCTCATTTTTTTCCAAAATTTTGCTGAACATATGTTACTGAACGAGTGAAATGCCATATATTGATAAGATAGCTTTCATGTAATTAATTGTTGGTCCATCATGAAATAAATTTTTCAATACAGGCTTTCTGTATATACAAGACTGGAATTCAAAATTTTATTTAAGGGAAAAAGACATCAAACCACTTGAACCAATTGGTAGCTTTCATGTGATTTTGATGATATGATTAGCAACCAATTCTGAGATGCAAAAGAAAAGAGAGAAATAAAGGATGGGAGCTGGCAAAAGGCAGTATTGATAACTTTAATTCTTTATCAAATTCTAAAGATTTCATCTTGTGCGCTTACGAGTTGGAAATTTTTCTTAATTGGGTTGCTTCTGTTTTATATGGTTATGGAAGCAATATGATTTGGGGTTGAATATGAATTATGAAGCTTGAAATTTAGGACCTACCAAATAATTAAATAGGAACAAAGATTTACAAATCTTGAATCGAACCGAATAATCAAATCCAAAGTCTGTAATTAAATTGTAATATTAACTTTCTTTCATTGGAATCAAAGTAAAATGTTTTAATGGCTTTAGTTTGGTACATTACTTATCTTAAGAGATCCATAGACTCTGACTAATCCGGTTTGAGGGGGTGACGAATCAATCAATGAAACAGTGCAGTTTCTGCTTCTATACAATGCTTTTCATGATGGGATTCACTTCCTTTTTAATGTGTTAAAATGACATCAATTGCGGCATATATGAAATCGATCAACACTGTCCACGTCCTTAAACATCATTCACGTTTCCCCCTTGTGTCTGTTGTCACAAATTGGGGCATTATAATAATAAACGAGGAGGGTTGACACTCCACTTTTCTGGCTTTTCATACTTCAAAACACTTCTTTTTTGTTCCATTCTCGTCTACTTTTCTCCCTTCTTCCTTCGACAATAAATTAGTTCGTTCTTATAATTAAAAATATTAAAAAATTACTATAAGGTATTCAAATCGGATTTTGACAAAAAAAAATTGACATAGCAGCCAAAAAAATAGAGCACGTTAGTATATGTCATGTCACTAGAAATTATATTTTCCGATTGACACATTATTTTTCTTATCAAAAATTGGACTTAAATATTAAATTGTAATATTTTAAAAGAACAGGTTAATGATCAAAGGCAGATTGAATAAACAAATAGTTCACATAGTAAAAAGTTAATTAGAAATATGTGTGGTTTTTTTAATAAAAAAAGAAATATGTATGTTTTAAATAAAATTGGGATTGAAATAGAAGAGTGGTTGTCGGTAGATAATGTAATACCGGCAAGTGGCCCCACAAACCAACAAACAGCACCAGTTCCCAGGTGCGGCGTTCGGCGGAAAAACAAAAAACCAAAAAAAAAAAATCAAAACTAAATTTATAAAAAATCAGTCCTCAAAAAAGATAAATGAAAAGTTACTTTTTTTTTTTTTTTGAGTTTTTCTATAATACATTTATCTATACATTTATTATTTTCAACTATTAGAGTACTAAATTTTAATTTTTACTATTGATTCTGGTTGCATTAATTTACCTAGGTTATCTCTCATATCCCTCTCAAAATCTGATTTAACACCTTCCATTAAAGTTAACTTTCTTACGTTTTCTATTGATTTCTAAGTAAACAAACACTTTTCTATTGATTTCTCAGTAAACAAACACAACATTTTAGTAATTCACGACAAATCGTCTTAACCCAGAACACAACCTACATTAATTTTAACTTCAATCTTTTTCCAATACTCAAACTTTCCACCATTATTAGCCTCAAATCCACTCTCAACCACAGAGCTGATACCCATCTCCCCTTTAATGAAGAAGACTCTAGTGACTGTGAGTACACCGTCGCCGCTCCACTATGCCTAGCAACGTTGGAGGACAACCCACCACATCGCCGTCCTACCATATCGCATTATCGCCTGCTCTTTGTTTCTGAGAGAGAAACTTGCTACAAATCTAGAAAAATATGATCTATTCCTTTATTTCTTTTTTTAATTATTGAAAATTGTTATCGAACTTCTTTTGCAGAACTATAATACTTTCACATAGCATTTGAGTATGAGAAACGAAAACTCGACAAGAGAGCAGTGAATATGAAAGGGTTTAACTATGAAAATTAAATGACAAAATTTGGACACTTATCTCATGCTTCTTATCACAAAAAGCACTTATTTAAAAAGTAAATGAATTTAATAAATGTTAATTAATGCTACTAATTAGTTTTAAATCTAAATTTAATAAGCTAGGTCTCCTACAATATTATATATTATCTAATATCAAATATAATAGGATAAAATTTAGGTGTATTTAGTGTAGCAGAAGCCTTCTTTTTTTGTGGGAATTTGATGTCACTTGAGCAAATGAAAAGGTACATTTTGATTCTTAATTTTTTTTAATTATCAATTTTATTAATATAATTTATAAAATTGGAGAGTTTTTTTTTCTATCTTTTGTAATATTTGAATATTGAACACATAATTTTAACTCCATTATAATTATTTTATAATACATATACAAATTGAGTTAATCTCAATTTGTATAATTACTAGATTTAATTAAAAAAAATTATAAAATTGAAGAATTAAAATATACTTTCCCCTTAAAAGAGTAAAGAGCAAGAGAAAGAAAGTATATAGTGAAATAGGACATAAAAATAAAAGCCCCCAACCCATATTTGCTTAAAAGCATTAGTGAATGTTCCCTTAAAACCCAACATCAAGAACCTAAAATGTCTCCCATTCACATCCCCATATAAGCCCCTCTTCTTCTTTTATGTCCCTTAACTCAATCACTTGATTTTGATTCCCTCGTTTTGCTTTGCTTTGCATCATTTCCTAGTGTGCTCGTGTGCCTTGATCAAAAGATTTTCGTTTATTCCCTTAATAGCTTAGCTATAGCTAGCCTACCAATACCGTATGTCATCCTCAGCCACTGTGAGCGGCTCTCCTTGCGGAGCATGCAAGTTTCTCCGCAGAAAATGTGCCTCTGATTGCATATTCGCTCCTTACTTCTGCTCCGAGCAAGGTCCCGCGAGATTCGCCGCTATTCATAAGGTGTTCGGTGCTAGCAATGTGTCCAAGCTATTGTTACATGTCCCCGTCGCCGATCGCTGTGAAGCTGTTCTCACTATTGCCTATGAAGCTCAAGCTAGAATTCGAGACCCTGTTTATGGCTGTGTTGCTCATATTTTTGCCTTACAACAACAGGTTACTTTTATTTTTTTTAATTGAGACATAAATTTATTAAAATACTCAATTTAAGAAAAAATTCATTTCTTCCCAATTCTTTTTAGTAATTGGGGTTTATACAAAAATTAAAACTTTAACCAATTAAACTACCAGATCGGTCAAGAATCAACTACTAGTCGATTTATTATTTTTTTTTATATTTATATTTATGAAAAAATTTTGTATAGATAAACTCTATGTAAATTAAATTTGAGAAAAAGTATCATGTAGACAAAATAATTATAGGACACTCTCTTGTTAATTTAGTCCATTTATTCAAAAATTTCTCTTTTGTGTTTTGATGTATTGAGTTGTTTTATTTTACATGTGTGAAGGTGGCATGTCTACAAGCACAATTGATGCAAGTGAAGGCACAACTAGCACAAAAAATGGTGGATTCATCTCGCTACTTGGAGAATCAATGGCAAGCAAATGGAAATGGGGTGGTGCCAATGCCATCCTCATCATTTCCAACTAATTATCCTTGTAATACTAATAATAATTATATGAATCCAATCTCTCCACAGAGCTCAACTGAATCATTGGATCATAACAATGATGGGATAAATATTACCATGCAAGAGATTCAGAGCAGCAGAGAAGATTTTTCTTTCCAATATTCTTATCCCAAGAAAAGAGTACCTTTCAGTAGCTCTACTGATTTGGGTGAGCTTCAAGCACTTGCTCTTAGAATGATGAGGAACTAATTAATTAATTACTTCTCTAATTACTATATATAATTAATTAAAAAATCTTAATTACTTTGTTTCTTTGTGTGCTCAAAATTGATCTTGTATATACTGAGACCATCTAAGAAACTTCAGAGAGTTTTGATTAGCCCTTGTAGAGTTATGTCTCTTCTTTCTATCAAAAATATATGTTATATATTAATTAATATAATGGAACAGCTGGCAAAAAATCTCTCTTTCCCAATTCCTAATTAGTATTATTATATTATTTGACAAAAAAAAAATAAGTATTATTATATAATATATAATAGCTTATAGCAGTACTTGCTAATTAAGAAATTGAAATTTGATTAGTAGGTGGTTTAACTTTCTCTTGAAGATAATATTTTTTACTGACCTTCAATAATGGGACAGTATATATATATACTGTTTTACATTATTGGGGATTTTTAATTTAATTTAATAATGTTATTCATGCATCAAATTAGGTGACAATATATATAGAGACAAATTGGAACTCCCTATTGTCCTATGCCAAAATTTTTTAAAAAATATTAAAATAGTAATGCAAATGCCAATTATAGGGTGTTGCAGAAGACAATTTAATTTGGATGAGTTTCTTGTATGTATAGTAATCTTCACAAGGTTATTTTATGTATTTCTTTCTAGTCCAGACTTTTCTATTATCATTACTTAATAATTTGCAGATGACAATTTTATATATTATCATTACTTGATAATAGGGATTAACAAGCTGTTCATGAAAGAAAATTTTTGTATAGAACAAGTCTGTATAGATTAAATTATTGAAAGAATGTTATGTTGACAAAACAATTTGCATGATATTCTTTCATTAGTTTGGTTTATATAGATTCGGACAACAATTTTTCTAATGTATTATGATCTATTCAAGTTTTAAATATTTAAAATTAAATAAATTAAATTTTATGAAAATGAAATTGAACATAATTAAGATAAAGAAACTGAATTAAAATATTTCAGTATATATATAGTTCCAACTAAATTTGAAAGAAACTTATTGATGCTTTAAGTTTAAAAGGCAAAAAAAAAAAAAAGGATAATTAAAGTAATAAGTTCCCACTGTTCTGAATGCTTAATCCAAATGAGTAATGAGAAACAGGAAAAAAAAAAAAAAAGTGGGTGATTTGGTTATATTTAAGAGAAAAAACACTTGTCATCCGTTAGCGCTGAGTGATCCTTAAAAGTTACAAATTAATTCATGATGTATATTCAAAATAACATGTCACACTCCTAAATTGTCGTGTATCAATTTATGATTGCTAAATGAATTAATTGAGTAAATGAGATAAAAATTATGTTAGTTTAAAAATTTATTTATAAATATAAAGAGTTTAATTATATCTAGTAAAAAATTTAGGGTCTAACTCGTATTTTTAATATCATTTTAAATAATATATTTAATTTTTTATTAATTAAAAAACTGAGTTAACTTAATAAAATTCGTTTACATGTTTTTTCAATTCAAAAAATATATATTATTTTTAATTTAAAGGACTTAATTATATTGAATTATACTGTTAGAATATGATTTGTTGTTTTAGGTATAATTAGGGGCTAATTTGTTGCCTGTGCGGGGAGAAATACCTTCACAGCTGAGGCTTTAGAGGTGCGATAGTGAGATACATGAGTTTTATGCTCTCATCCCTACTGCAGCACACTGCAAACACTGTAGTTATACCCATGTTTGAAGCATGTTGAATTGACTGTTATGGCCCATAGAATACAGCTCATGCTCTAGGACCCACTCAGCACTTGCCAAAGAGCTTATAATTAAGTAGGATTACCTAACAAAAATATGTTTTTTCTGATCTTGATATTTGTTAATGCATAAAAAATAGACAAAGTGTCCCTTTAATTGAATGCACAAGGCTACATTATGAGCTATTTGCTTTGACAAAATTTTATCAAACCAATTAACCTTATAATTAATTCTCTTCTCCTCTGTTTTCTTCTCCTCCCAAATCCTATACAGTTCGTTTGGAAAAAAGTATTTTCTGTTGGAAAAAATGTGATTATGAGCTATTTTGAGAGGATTATTCGGGTGGATCCCACAACTCGGTTTTGGGAAAAAGACCCGGATATATGTTCCTTGACATGAGAACTATGAATTAATGTATTCATATGCTCAAAATGGAAAATGTGTTAATAGAAATTGAAGCTCAAAGTAAGCTCCATGATAAGGAGATTTAAAGGTGAAAAGTGAGTGGGAATTTGTCCCACATCACTAAGAATTGAAGTTGGACTTGTGTTTATATATAGAAATGCTTTCTTACATAGGTAAGAAAGTAGAATGGAATGCTCTCTCTCGCGCGCTCAGGCGCAGGGGGGTGCAAATGCCGGGATGGCCCAATGCGTGGGTGCACGAATGTCGGCCCAAAATCTCGTGGTCATGAACAAGTCCAATTTTTTCAATTTATTTTTTTTTATTTCTAGAAAAATTTGGCAACACTCCCGACTTGCCCACACGGTCGTGTTGTTTGTGCCTGCAGGAGTATAAGGCAGATCCTCACGGTCATGTGGATCCACACGCCCGTGTGGATTTTGTTCCAGAATTAACCTTTGAGCTTCATGTCTTTTGGAATGTCAATTTCTGATGTTTCAAAGATTAATTTCACCATTATTTGAGAGTTACAAAGACATTATTGATAGCCTTTAAAGGAAATTAATCACAATTAATCCATTGTCTCCTCCATCTAGTATAAATAAGTGGTTTATGCTTGAATTTTAAAGTGGTTCAAGAAATCATACTTTGATTGTTTCTTTCTTTCTTCTCCTTCTTCTTCTCAAGTGATAGAGGTTGTGGTAAAGCAAAGTTTGCTGTAAGTAGGTGTTGTGTGTTCAACAACTACTTAAATCTGTTGTATCCTGGGAGACAAACGCCGGTTATCCTAAACACCCGTGTAGGAGGCGAATTTGTCTTTAAGGAAACTGTGTGCTACACAGGCCTCAAATTGGTTTTCCATTTTCTACTATATTTTGAATACTGAATTAACATTTCTCCTATCATATTTCTTGTATTTGAATTTCTAACAGTTTCTTTACAAATTGAAAAGCTACTTAAATTACAAATATCGAAAGATCTAAATTTTGTTTTTATTTTTTCCTTCTTTGAAGAAATAGCTAGCCATTATGCTGCAATCACTGTAAATCCTCCATCGACGACAATGGCCTGACCAGTGACATATGATGCAGCAGGGAAACAAAGAAATGACGAAACTTCATTAGGATTTCCAGCTCGGTGCATGGGAATTCGATTTATGACTTGAAGTATATTTTCAGGAACATTAACTGGACTATTCTTCTGCAATCAAAATAAATTCGCATTCTTTTACTTGGCCATCTCTAAACTAAACATTATATTTACTAATTCATACCTTAATTAACATAGTCAATGTTATTAAAAAAAAATTACGTTTTTTTTGGGTGTTTAAACGTGAATATTCCAAGTATGTTTACCAGTTGTTTGATGGATTCCACCATGGAGGTATCAATAAGCCCCGGTAAAATTGCATTAACGCGAATTCCATCCTTTGCCCATTCACATGCAAGGTTTTTGGTGATTGTATTCATAACTCCTGCAGGAAATTATCCATCTTGCATGTTATAATTTGGTCAAGCATATGCAATTTTCTAGTTAAAGTTGTTTAAGCAAACATATATATATATATATATACACCTTTAGATGCTGAATAAATAGAAGCAGGAATAGTGGTTACAACAATACTTCCAATAGAAGAAATATTAATAATATTTCCACTCCCTGAAGCCTTTAAGAGAGGATGTGAAAGTTAACACAGATGAAAAGCAGACTCAAAATTGATGCCCATTGCTGTCGAGATATCTTCAGTTGTATGCTTCATTGCATCTTTGGTTACAAGTACCGCAGCATTATTCACCTAAGCAATTAATTTAATTAAGCATAATTAATTCATCTCATGCATAAACTAAGACTAAAAAAAATGTGAAGATGAAATCGTGAGCTTAATAATTATACAAGAATATTGAGCTTAATAATATTTTAAAATTTTATGACTTACATACATTCAATTATATATATATATCTTTATTTTTCTCTTATCTTGATTAAGATTGATTTTATTTTTCTCAATTTTCAAATTTTTTATAATATATTCAAAATTAGTTTTAATATAATTAGACTTCTAATTAATAAATTATTAATATTATTTACTAATAATTTAAATTATTAAATAACAAAATTAATCCAATTAATTAATACAATCATATTGGTTTTTTGATAAATTTATTAATTAGGTGCGTTCCTGATTCTTTACTTCAAAAATTTTTTTTTTAAAAGAAAGTACCATATAGAGTTTTTATTTTTATTATTATAAAAAAAAATATAAGCACAGAACATAAAATTGCAATGTCAAATTTAGCTTGATAAATTCACACTTTGGAATTTGGTTTGGTGAATTAACGAAAAAAATTCCTTCTTTACCAAATACTAATATAAATCAGTTATCAGATAACAACTATCAGCTATAAACTGTTCTCAATAGCTAAATTAAACAGGACCTAAGCCCCCTAATGAAAAAAAGAAGAAGAAGAAATTAGAATTGAAATGTGAGAAGTTTTAAGGACAGAAATGTTTGCCAATGGTACGGAAATAAATTTGCAAAAGAGGCTGTTTACGGCTCCAATTTGTAAAATTAAATGCAGGATATGGGGTTGAAATTACTTGTTGGATCCATACTTGAACGGTATTTTTGCACGTTAATTACCCCAATAAACAAGATTAAAATTTTCATTTACGGATCAATTGGCACATATACTCAATCACAATTTGGACATCTTTGGTAATTAAAATTAAAAAGGAGCACGAGACATCTTAATTAAAAAGGATCGATGGCTTCCAATTGTGCAATTCACAACTAATGTCGCTTAGCATAGCAGAGGCAGCAATAAACAAATTAATGACGACCTAGAACCATCATTCAGAATAAGCAATCCATATAGATAGAAAATGATTTTTTCCAATATATACACATACATTACCATTTACCATTTATACAGAAGGAATGAGACTCATTATTCAACTGATATGCACTAAAATAAACATTGAACAAGAATTCCTTCAGTAAGGGAATGGGAATTGTAACATCATACATGAAAATGAGCCTTTCTATTCTAAATCACCAATATAATATAAATGCTAGGAAAACCAAAATTTGGATCTCTCTGACCACATTTACGCCTACTCAAAACAAAAATCTCATACAAGCCCTTGTAGAATGATTCATTAAAAAGAATAAGGATGGAAGTAACTTAGCTATCAGAGCACGTTATGTTGGTCAACGTGCAGCTTGTCCTGCAGCACCGAGATCAACCTATTAACGCGAAGCTAGCATTCAACTCTCCCTATTAAAACTCTTGGGCATCCGTTTCACTTATAAGGTTCCCGTGTTGCTGTTGGCAGCTCCAGCTCAAGTTCAAGCTCTCCAAGTGGAGTGAAATAGTAGTCTACCATGTCTTCACTTACTTGTTCTAAACTTGGAGGGTTCCACTTTGGATCATTGCTGTAGAACCTCTCACTTACTTGATCTCACTTGATCTTGAGGATGCAAAACCTAGGCATGATTTCTGATTTCCAACTCCCTCAGAACGGACCTATTATCACTCACATGTAATTTGCTGAAGACATGTTATTCTTTTCTAGAGATTCAGTTTCTGACTTTTCTAATTTGGCACCTATGTTGCATTGCTTTTCTTTAGCTTCACACTTGCATATCAATTTTCATAAATGCTCTATAGTGGGTATTAATTCCTCAGGTGACATCATCGACTCTATTGCCGCTTCAATTCATTGCATAAGGTCTAATATGCTTTTCAATTATTTGGGTCTACCCTTTGGAGTCTCTCTAAAGCGCTTGTCAACGTGGAACCCCATTATTGACAAAATCAAAAAACGACTGACATTATGGAAGGAAAAAATTTTATCTCAAGCAAGCCGATTGTCTCTCATCAAATCTTGTATTACCCCTTTGCCATTATACTACTTATCTATCTTTCGGATGCTTCTTTCGGTAAGTCGGCATATCAATAAGCACATCCGAACCTTTTTCTAGAGCAGGGGCACACAACTCTAAAATTCATCGTGTTCAATGGAAATTTCTCATCAAGCCAAAAGTAAATCGTGGACTAGGCATTTGTGACATCAATATCCATAACCAAACACTCTTATTTAAATGGTTGTGGAATCTGAGTTCTAATAATGACAAGTTGTGGATTTCTATTGTCAACATAAATATGCGGCTAGGAGAATTGATTGGATTGTTTGCCATAGACATGCCTCAACTTCATGGAAAGATATTACTTCTATTTACTCTTTTTCAAGAGAGTTATCAAGCTTCATCTCCAGCAATCTCTCCTTCAATCCTCTTTTGGTACAATCGCTGGCATCTAAAAGGATCACCATCTTTGTCTTGTCTATACCTATAGCTTTTTTCTATCTTAGCAATCTCTTATGCTTTTGTTAGTAATATGGGTGCTTGGATTGATGGGACTTGGTGTTGGAATCTCCGTTGGAGCCGCCCCCTAAATGATTACGAACTTGCCTAATCAACTCTCCTATTCAGAACCTTGTCATCTATCTCATTTTCACAAGAAGCTCGAGATGAAGTTCTCTGGGATGCCTATAAGGATGACAACTATTCAGTTCGATCCTTTTACCATACCTTCATGACTAGCAAACTCACAGCTGATAGTCATTCCTAATGTTTGGCTAAACGTCTGTCCTACAAAAATTGAATTATTTGCTTGGTTTGCATTCCACAATAAACTTGTAACAAGAGACTTCTTGTTTAGCTGTGGACTTTGTCCAATATCATGAAATGTTTATGCTTCTTACGGGGCTTTTGGTGAAACTATTTCCCATATTCTGCTTCACTGTAATTTCTCATGGCGTATCTAGTGCTACTTTATGAAATGTTCGGAATCTTGTAGCTCCTAAGGATTTGGTAAGTCTCTATCCTTTTTGGGATAACCTTTTTTTTGGAAAATTCAAAAATAAAGTCTTGTGTGCTCTATTCTTCTCAATTTCCAATTGTGGTTATGTCAGAATAAAAGATATGTTTGAAGATGAGATACCTGATTTCCAATCCACTATTTACACTATTCTTTCCTAGTTATGGATTAAGTTGGATTCACTAGATTTTCCTTACGATACAAACTCCAAGTCTCTATCCTTTTTTGGGATAACTTTTTTTTTTTTGGAAAATTCAAAAATAAAGTCTTGTGTGCTCTATTTTTCTCAATTTCCTAGGAATTGTGGCTATGTCGGAATAAAATATATGTTTGAAGATGAGATACCTGATTTCCAATCCACTATTCACACTATTTTTTCCTGTCTATGGATTAAGGTGGATTCACTAGATTTTTCTTTCGATACAAACTCCATTCTTTTTTCTCTAGAGGCTTTGCAATTTTGAAGGCAGTTAGTGTTTATCCCATTCTTGGCATGAAGCAAGGTTTTTGTCTTGCTCTTGCTTAGTTTATAGGAAAGAGTTTTTTCATCATTTTAGACTTTAAGTAAGGTTGTTTTTCCTTTCATTCTTTTATTAATAAAAATATATTGCTTATCAAAAAAACTGACGACCTATAAATAAAATTTTTCTTGTATATGTAAGACGTTGAATTGTAACATAACTCCAACCAAAACCATGTAATTAGTAATATATTCAATATGTAACATTACTTCTTTAAGGCCTGCTCTTTTGTGTGTTTATTACAAACGGTGATCAACTGGGTTTGTTGAAGATGTGATTTGGTGATTTTTATGAGTGGTGCATAGTGAGAAGTTGGCATCTGGAGTTTTACACCCGTTCCTTTCTCACTTTAAAGCTGCTAAAGATGACATTTCAAAAGGTGGGTGTTCTATATCTCTCCGTCCTCTGCCTCCAAATGCCACTACTTCCAAAGCCACACTGTAAATGTTACCATTTTTGCTAACTCTTGCTTCTTGTATCTTCGCTAAGCATGATCGAGACTGGTAGTAGTAATGGTGGCCATTTCCTCGGTGTTAGTAATTTGGAAATGTGTAATTAGGGAGCAAATTTATGGATTGTGTCGGTAAATGAATTAGTAGTAGTTTACTGGAGATGACAATGATGAAGAAGATAGCATAACAGCCATTATTTTTGGTACAAAAAAATCCGATTAATTCATGCTGATGTAAACACAATATTTACTGATGCAGAAACATTTTTCCGACTGAATTAAACTTTTTCTTGTATATGTAAGACTTTGATGAATTAAATTGAAGTGCTTCAGTAAATTGACAAAGAAGTACCACTTTAAAAGATCATGATTAGATAAAAGCTAGTTCAATCATCATAATTAATTTAAGTTCATCGCATTGATTAATTAGTAATGATGGGTTCCAATTATGCACAAAGGCAAGCAAGCTCTATGCTGGATTTTCTTCATTCTTCCAATTAACACGCTATCAAACAGAAAGTAGCAATAAATCAAAGTGCAACGAATACCTGTGACTGATACACAGCAATGAGCCAAGCCAGCAGTGGCTTCACAATGCGAGCTTCATGTGGAAGGAGAAAAGGCTCTGGAATATCCTTATCAGAGTTATGCCACAATTGGAGAAGAATAATATTGTATTGTAAAAACAGTGTAGGTACAGAGATATATGTACAAGTGATGCATGAGATTGTGATATACACAGCTAACAACAAATCTTAACTAACCAGCTATTGTTTAGCTTTATCCTCTAATAATCCATAAAAATGTGCGGAAGAAATGCTTCCCAGAAGTCAAATAGCTTTGACCTTCTGCATCCGTCGAACCCCATGTCATCATGAGCTTTCCCAATCCTATTTCCAAATTAATTAGTAAATATAAGCACTTAAATAACCACAGATCAACAACAATTCCAATGAACATTTTTCACATTACAATGGCTATGCGACAGATTATCCAATAAAAAAAAAGGAAAAAATAAATAAAGAGAGAGAGGGAAAAAAAAGGAAATTGATGTCCGTCAATGGATAAGGATGAGGCAAACGAGGACCGAATCAACGGATAAGTTCTAAAAACATATTTCAAAACCCAATATTTCACTTTAATTTTCAAAAGTGAATTGTAGGTAATAATTTTTTGTTAGAAATGGAATTACTGATCACATGGGTATTTAATTTATCAAAATAACCTATTTTAAAGTTAGTTTATTATAAATTAGGGAAATTTCTTAGTTAACAATATTTATATAAACTAATTACAATTTTAGTGTATTTTTTGTGAAATTTAAAATAGGTTATTTTAATAGTATTTACAAATTTGTGGTGCAGTGTGCCAGTTGGAGTGGAGAGAGGAATTCCCACAGGAGGCACGCACCAGTCCAAGTGGTGCATGCCTACGTGGAAATGGCATGCGCCTACGTGGCAGGCGCGTGCCACTTCAAGTGGCGCACGCCTCCGTGGCAGGCTCTAGCGCATGCCTCGCGCGTGCCACACCCTATCCCACCCCATTCCGATCGTACGTGCACCCGTCCCATCCCGATATCATGCGCCATGCGTAAAATTTGTTATTTACTAAATTTATTTATTAATTATTTTTTTAGTAATACTTAATGAAAATTAAGTAAATTAAATTAATAAATATTAAATTAAAGTATTTAGAATTTAAAGATACATAATTAAAATTTAGATAATAATAATTTATAAATTTTTTTTAAAATATATAAAAGTTATCCCATAGCTACTTATTATTATTATTATTATTATTAATTGTTAATTAAATTTAGGTTAATTAATTAATACATAAATAAAAATACAATTTATAATAATTAGATATTGATAAATTAAATTTGCTATGAATTAATTAAATTTCACAAAGTAGAATTTAATTATGTATTAAGTAAAATGTATGAAATAATAATGTACAAATATAAAAATGTATTTATGTTCCACAACGCCGATTTCTTTAAATTTGTGATCGAAGTCCTCTATGTCGTTTAGCATGGATTTTTCAAACACTCATATCCATCAAGCTAGAATTTCATGTCTGATCACCACCACCACTACCACCACCATCATTGTCGTCGTCATCAGCAGCAAATTCATCAGTAGCAGTACCCCCTGGAAAGTAATGTGCCTGTATAGGAACAAAGCCTGTATATGTGGGTCGAAAGGTGGACGAACACATAAAATCCACTGGTGTTTGAAACATCTGAGTATACATGAACTCAGAATGTTGTGATTGATGAATCCATGGATTGTGTGTGGAGGCAACATATGGTGTAAATGAGCCAAAAGAGTATAAGCCTAGTGTTGAGAACATGTGTGTAGAACGGATATATTGTCCACCAGATGTGGATGGCCTAGGATCTGTAGAGGAAGATGGATACTGTTGGAACTGAGGAAAATAAACAGGTTGAGGTACAGCTTGACAAGATACAGATGGAGGGACGGGTACATCCCTATGTTGTTGTCGGCGATGACGTGATGATTGCTGAGACAAAGCACATGCACGCTGCATTTCTTCTGAAATTGGGACATGATCAAGTGCAAGTTGAGGAGGTGGCATTGAAACCTTACGTCTGTTTTCACGTAGTACCCCTAATGAACTTGTGGCAATTTGTTGTGGGGGATATCTAGAGTTTGGTAATGAAATGTGCTCAAGTGTATCAGCCTGTAATTAATATAAAAGTTAATTAAACTTATGTCATATAATATGATGAAGAAGCATTTATAAAAGACAATTATAATTTGTGGAAAAATTATAATATGTATTCATACCGATGCACCAACAGTAGCACCCTGATGAGAAATCCATCTCCTTGTAACTTGTCGATACCATTCCATGTATTGTGAATGGTAATGGAGTAAATCATCTGATTGTACACCTGTAACATGTTTAGCTCTATTATTCCATAATTGGATCCATACTGAATGTTGTTCAACCCAATTTGTACTAGTATTGCTCTGTAGAATTATTGAGTAAAGATGTTTAGTCTGCTGTGGTGGGCGAGAGATTGGCTGCTGTAGGCCAAATTGTCTAAGAACTCGATCAGGCTGGTGCCACTCTACTATGTGCATGCATATCAAAGGTACAACTGTCATCCATATGTTGCGACCTCTCAAGCAATCATTGAGTAAAAATTGAATAATATCTACAGTATATGGCTCTCATATAATCTATTCAATAAAATATAAGATGTTAAACACTAACAATTGTTATAAAAAAAAGTAAAAATTTAGGGGCAATATAACACACCTCAACGGCGCGACATATATCAAGTTTGTATCGGATCTGGGCCAGCTCATGTGAAGGTGTGTCATGTACTATCTGTTGACCGATCCATCTATATTAATTAATAATTCAGTGTATTATTAATTAAAAATCACAACAACTAATAGTGACTTACTAATTTTAATGCTATTAATTAAGAAGTCATATACCTTCGACCTAATGGTGCATCTTTCGGTATTTGATTAACTCTCATTATTAAAACCAAAAATGGAAAACTCTCTCATGCATAAAGCTGTAAAATAAATAACGCACCTGCAATTTGGGACACAGGAGAAATCTGCATGTCATGCACAATTCTCGATATAAAAAACTTAATGTTGCAGCTCCCCAACTATACTGGATGATGGTTGCAATGTTCTCTAAAAATTGAAGATATATCAAAGACACACGCCCAGTGCCTTTGCCACATAATAAGGAGCCACTGATGATACGCATAATATATGCACAAGCATGAGATATAATAGTGTTCATATCAGCTCCAAGAGGTAATATTGTAAATTGATCTTCCAGCCATCCTAATTTTATTTGAGAACCTCTAATTGCATCTGGCGAAAGTCTAATTCCCAATAAACGTTCACACAGAGTTGACCAATCACCACTGATCTGTCCAATAACTGGAAGACCATCAATAAGTAGACCAGTAAGAATCACTATGTCCTGAAGTGTAATTGTGCATTTTTCTTCAGGCATATGAAATATATGTGTCTATGGTCTCCATCTCTCAACTAGTACAGTAATTAAATGTCAATCAAGTTGAAAAAAGGGTATCTGCAGTAATCCGTAAGATCCGGTATGCCTCAGCAGCTGTTTAATTTGGTCATCTAGTTGAGTATCATTACCTATTGCATGTGTAGCTCTACTACTACGTCTGCAGTATAGCACCTCATTTTCTATCTGAAAAAATTATGCAAATGATATGTGTCATTATACGCTTTACAATGTCATAAATGATATTTTAATGGAATGATTGTTACTTTTATTACCTCATTATTCCATATTGCTTGAGATCTGTGCTGAAATTGTAAATATAACAACAAACCATCGTATGGTCCGGGATGCATGTAATCTCATGGGTGAGATTCCATACTTGCATGAGATTCATCAAGCAATTATTCATTTAATAATGTAATTATACATTTAATGAAGTAGTAATTAATAAGTAATATAATTACATTCAAAATGAATTACAAAAATTGTAGACTACAAGTACATAATAAAAATATATTTTAAATCTGATTTCTTGGACAGGTCCTTACATTATGATCCGTTTGACTACATTAACCACAAAAGGATACATATTGATCCTCCTGTGTTTTCCATTCCATCTCATTTTTTCTTTGAGATGCTTTTGGTCTTTTCTTTTTACTCTTCCATCTAGGATTTGGAACAATAAGCAGTTCCTTTGATGTTGCCCAGTAATTCTTGTGACCGAGGGGTTCAAAAGGGGTTGATCATACTTTTATTGTCTCAGATATTATATGAAATAACGAAAAATAAGAAGTGTAATCCATCTGATATTTCATACAAGCTGCAATTGCATGAGCACATGAGATTTTGCTTTATTGAAATTTTCCACATGTACATATTTTTTGTGCCATTTTAACTGTTTGACTGTGACCACCTTTTCTCCTTTCATTGTTATATGTTGTTTTGATCACAAACACACAATTTTCTCTCTCATATAATTTGACTTGATAACCATGAGTTTTTTTGCA
>CATIWF010205866.1:0-20368 GCA_949630135.1 Balakata baccata
TCTATGCACAAAATACTGTGTCTATTTTAGATTATAAGTAGCAAAACTATCAACCATTAACGTTCCAATGGCAGATAGCATCGCCACAAATCCCACAAACGAAAAATTCTCTCATAGATTTTCATTCAAATAGGGGAATGTATCCGACAGAATATGAACGAAAGCATTAGAGATAATTATTCTTGCTTCGAAAGCCTTCATCATGAAAAATAAATCTTTTTTTAGGTTCCAGAGCGGGTACAAATCTTCCTAAAAGTGGAAAGCAAACTCCAACTGCTCGCTGGCTGTTAGTATGCAAGCTATTGCAATAGCTTTGTATCTTAATGAAAGAGAGTCATTTCAGGTTTTTTTTACGAAATTGTCAACACAATCTCCCAAAACAATTGCCGGAAGGAGGAAAACAAAGATGATAAATAAATATGTTTATCAAAATGTATCAATAGATATATTTCGTTATTTATCATTTTGCTTTGACACATTTTCAAAATCTACTTTTGAAAAGCATGGATCTTTCTAAATCTATTGATCTATTTTGATGAACATAGACAATTGTCTTGGAAGGTGTTGGATCGCAGCGGAATCATTTATTTAATTTGGATTGAGCGAAACTCTAGGTCTCGATCAAAATTATGTAATTCAAAAATTTTTAATTTTACCGAAACATGTAATCAAATATTGCATGACATGAAAACACACTTTTCATGTTAACATTGAGCATTTATCCATAATTTTTAACAAAACAAATTTTGTAACCTTTATAGATAAAATCCACTTTGCTAAGATCATCCCATAATTTAAAGAACAAAATGGAAAAATAAAATGATTAAAACAAACTTTTTATTACTGAGATCACCAAGATGCAAATCAAGCAAAAAGACCAAAAGCTTTATTTGCGTTGATAAAACTCCTTTTGGTAGTTTCAGATGTATGATCACAAATTTTCTCTTTCTGGCAAATTTAAAAGCTACTAACACTTTAAGAGCTTTTCCTCAATATTTTCTTTCAATGCTCATACCATATGAGAGAAAGAAAAAATTTTGAAGCAAAAACAAAATTTTTGCCCGAGAGGAATTATTAAGAACCAGAGAGAGTGATTAAGGAAAAAGGAAAGGAAAATTGAAAATGAAGAAGAGGAGATTAAGGAGCAGAAGGCCAAATTCAACCTCCTAAAATGAGGTTTGTTGGTAGACGAAAAAAAATTTGATTTTTTTTAAATTTTTTATTTATAATACAATGATAGTACAATAATTGCATAGCTCATTTCTAGCTACCATCATTAATTATAGAATCAATATTCTCTTCTATTATAGTGGTAATTACTTTAATATATCACTATAATTAATTTAATTAACAACTTAATTAAATTATTGTAATTTTAATTAACACTTTAATTAAAATTATAAATAAGAGAAATAGTTAAAATTAATCAATATTAATTTTAACTCAAAAATATATGTGATCATTTCTAATTTAATTCTTAATTAAATTATTCTCCACATCTTTATATGAACTAGACTAATAAAGTATTTGGTGTGACTTATAAGGTCAATAATTTTATTGAAACGGAAATATAATATTAACTCCTTAATATTATATCAGACTCAATTTCTGAATTCATTGTATACCTAGATATATTAAATATCCTTCCAGAATTTTCCTTTTAATTACTGATAAAATCACAAATATTATTTTGACTTCTAAATCATAATATTAAGTTCTCTCGTTATGATCCCGATATTGATTAAAGTCACAGTATATCAAACTCTATTAGTCAATATACTAATGAGTGATAATTTGCATTCTGATTAAAATAAGACTTATCATTATTAATCTAATTAATAATTTAATTTTACATTAAATAAGTCGTATTTCTTCTAGCCAGAAATTTATTTTATCTGAACCAAAATATCAACTTCATTAGGATCTTGCCCTGGTGCTACAGGGTAACGAGTCCTACTTTGGTAATCTCATGTCTCACTACATAACTAACTGTGGTGACTACGAGCCGGATTACCAAGCGCAGATAGCCTAGTACAAGGCAAGAGCACATCAACAGCTACCTATGAAAGGACAATTTTGACACCTCAAGTCAAAGGATTTCGAATCACAAAAGACTCATATATTATGATCAAGATAATAACTGTTGATATCTAGCACTATCTGTGCAGTTATTAGATGTCAACAGTTATTATCAGGCGTCATTGTTCGGTACCCTTAACTCTTTAAAAACCCACTGATTTATTTAGATATCATGATATCATGGAGAATGAGATTCCTCCTCAAAATAAACCATGTGATAACCTAGAGATTCAATGAATGCCCAATTTATTGTCCTATACCGGTTATAAATATTTTTAAGATTATCTTTTACCAGAGATATTTATCTCATTATTATCAACAACTTGATAATAAATTCTCTGTAGATAATCAAATGGCCATATATTTCATAGTATTTTTAACTATTGCATTCATAATATAATCAACAACTTGAATATTTATATATTATGAACGTGAAATATACATGTGTCCATTGTGTATAATAATTAATATATAAAAAACAGTGAATGCACTAGGGCATACACACCACTGATAAAACTTTATTGAACCATTAAATATATACAGGATTGATCTCAATCTTATTTGTGGAGGGATTAAGGATTTCCTTAGGTGGAAGAATTTCAGTTCCATTGATAATAAATACCATGAAGATTGTAAAAATTCAGTAAGGGGGTAAATTGGAGTTTCCAAGGATTGTAATTCTTGAAGTTAAGTTTTTTTTTTTTAAAAGATCTTGGAGTAAGTTTAATAGAAAAAGTTTGGAGGATGTGAGTGGGTGTTGCGGTAGGAAAAGAAAGAAAAAAGATAGAGGCGAAATAGTGTTGGTGGTTGTCATTGCAGCAGAAGAAGAATGAGAAACTGAGGACATAGGAGACAGTCATGGCTCTAATACCAAGTCAATTAGTCCGACCAGATGTGGAAAAATGTTTGTATGATTTTCATTAATTACCAATAGTGTACGGATATGTGATATTTATAATACAAATGACAAAACGGAGATATGTTTGTGCAATAGAAGAATAAGTGAGATTGGGTGAGGTTGAACTAATTATCAGGAAATGGTTACAAAAGATATGTGAATTAGAAAAAATATTAAGTTCATTATATTTATTAAATTTTTTTTAAGATTATATATTTATAGAATAGAATAATTATAAATTTATAAATAATTTTTTAACTTTTAAATTACTCAATATATCTTTTATAAGTATAAAGTATCATCTTTTAATTTTTTAATAGTTTAATAATAAATGTAACTATATATTAAGGTAGAATAGAATTTAGGAAATATTAAAAAGGTATAAGCAAAATTTATGATTTCAGTTTTGCATTGTGGAATATAAAATTTGAATATCCATTAACCATTAAAAAGAAGAGCTCAAGCATTAATCTTAACTTTTCCGGTTACAATTGTTGAAATTTTTATGAGTTCCACATTTTGCTCGAATCTATCTCATAATATTTGTCATATAAATTAAGTGAAATATAATTATTACATATTCAACATAGATTTATAGTAGCTTGGAAATAAAAAACTAAAAAAATTGTAAAAAGGGGCAGTCAGCCAAAAATTAAAGCTTGCAGGGACCACTGTTGCAAAAAGACCAATTTTAATTGTGTCCGCTTAATAATGCAGTGGACAGTAAGTTTCCACTGTTTTTCAAACTGATTGACTTGTACAATTTCTCATTCCTCCGCATCAGCATAAACTACCCTAAATTGAAAAATATAGACTCTATGTTGGGAATTTTGATAACTTCAACCTTAATATGGAAAATATTTTATAGCACTTTAGAAAAGAAAAAGTCAGTCGAGAAATATGAGATCGAAAAGAGCAGTCCTGACGCACAATTTTTTGTTTTCCGATTAGCCCATAAATAATGATTCTCAAACCTCAAACTATCCAATAAAAAATTTTTCGATCCTTTTATTCCATTTTAGGTATCAAAATGCAAAAGGAAACCGGAAAATAGAAGAACTAGAAAGGGCGGCCTTAATGCATAATTTTTTATTTTCCAATCAACCCTCCAACGGTGGTTTTTGAAATTTAAACTGTCAAGTCCAAGATTTTTCTATTTTGAATCTATTTCTGGTGTCAAATTGCAAAAGGAAGCCAGAAAAAATAGGAGACCAAGGTAGCCCTGACGCGTAATTTTTTTCTCACCAATCTCACAAATCTAGTCGAATTTTGGAAAAACTAATGTGACTGTCGTGATGAGGAGATGGAAAAGTTCGAATTTCGTAATAATTAAAAATCATTTGAATGGTGAACAGAGTTGACAATAATATTGAAAAAAATAAGAAAAAAAGAGAAAAAAGAAGAAAAACAGAAAATTAGAAATAAATTATCTTCAAAGGAAAATTTTATAATTATGAGAGCTTCTGTGGTGCACCCGGTGTAAATTACACTTGATGATTTAGGACCGTTGGATCATTAACTTTTAATCTCAATCATTCATTTTCAACGGATGAGATTAAAAGCTTATAATCCAATTGTTTTAAAACACCTGATACACGGTACACCGTGTACAACTTAGAATTGCTCAAAATTTAAAACTTCCTAATAAAAGTCGCCGTTTGTGTCTAAATCTCATTTAACCACGACCTGTTTTGCATAGTTCATAGCCCATTAGGCCTACTAATGGGAAAAATTTTAAAACAAATAATATTTTAAAAACATTAACACAACTGTAACTTCATTACGGCCATTTACTCATATGCAACCTTCAAAAGTACCGTACGGAAAATTAAATATCTTACAAAATATATATGTTAACC
Organism: Balakata baccata; assembly: GCA_949630135.1. NCBI lineage: Eukaryota > Viridiplantae > Streptophyta > Magnoliopsida > Malpighiales > Euphorbiaceae > Balakata > Balakata baccata. The sequence goes on from CATIWF010205866.1 coordinate 4,837, forward strand.
TACAAGCATACAACCATTTCTTCACATATATATGATCACACATCAATATTGCTGCATATCAAAGTGCCCCACCCAAAGAAAACAAGATCTACTGAAATATGGCAAGATAAATAGTTAATTAATTAATTTGATATATAATCAATGCATTTCTAATTCCTGCCCTCAATCTCTCTATTAAAAAATAATAATAATTGTTGCAATCAAAGCCTATGAAGCCCAAGTGAGTTGATCGATGAGACTCTCACTGCAATACATTTCAGGCAGTAGAGTAGACTCCACAAAATCATAATCAAAATCAAAACCAAAGAGAGAATAATTTTCAAATGAAACATCCATCGTCTGCCCAACATTCATCTCATTAATTTTCTCAACTTCACTTGCTTGTTCTACCTTGATTTCTTCATTTCTTGAAGGTTCAATAATGGGCTCAATGTTACCATCCCTCAAGCAGTTCTCTGCTAGAATACCAAACCCAGATGGAATTGAAGTAGAGCAGGACATAGCTACACTTCCCACTGACTGAGATTGGTTTGAACAATCCAAGAAAGCTTGCATATTTTTATTAGGGTTTTGATATTCAAAGCATGTTGAATTATGCAAAGGTGAAAAAGTAGGGAAATGGGTAAATGGTGACTTAATTTCCACGGAAATGTCTTTCACTTGCGAGGTGGGGTGCTGATGATCATGAGAGAATTTAAGGCATTGATTAGTAATGCTGCTATGGTTTTGCGTATAATTAGGAGATAGGAGTTTATGGGTATTGGGATCTAACCCTTGAGCAATAAGCTTCTTCTTGATGCATGAGTTCCAAAAGTTCTTTACCTCATTATCAGTTCTACCAGGTAAATGCTTAGCTATTTGAGCCCATTTGTTCCCTAATATTCTATGAATGTCAATAATAGTCCTCTCTTCTTGTGCAGTAAAAGAACCTCTTTTGAGATCTGGTCTCAAATAGTTTATCCATCTCAATCTGCAACTCTTTCCACATCTTTGCAATCCTAGTAAAACGAAAAAACCATTTCAAGAAAAGATCCAAGAATATTAGAATTGAAGCAACTTGAAAGAGAACACAAGCAGTACAAAATGCAAAAAAGAAAACCCAATAAAACTTGAGCTTAATAGTACTAGTTTGGTAACTAGAACTGCAAGATATTGAGTTCGGATTCCAGTCAAACACTTATGACAGAAAAAAAAAATGGAGAAAGAAAATGTTGAAAGTGCTATTCAAGTACCAGCCAACATAGGCACAGAACTCCAGGAGCCATGACCATGTGTAGTAATAAACTTGATTAGCTTCTCGTCTTCCTCAGGAGACCATAAACCTCTCTTGACTTTCTGTTTGCTGCAGCATTGATGTCCCATTCTTATTATTTTTTTTTTAATTAAAGCTTTCCCTCAGTATCGCTGCTAGATCAGCATTTAGTGCTGGGGTTGCTTTCTTGCAAGACTATTTTCTTTTGGTTAGTGAAAAATGTAAACTTCTCTCCTTTATATAAAGATGGTTCAATTTATTAGTTAAAACACGTAAAGTATTAAATTAAAAAAAAAAAAGGTTGATTTCTTGATTTGGATACAGTCCACACGTTTTTAGAAGGAGAAATATTTAATATTTTAGAGAGAGAGATTATGGAAATTGAACTTTGAGGGTACTCATCATGGAAGGACCACTATTCTAATCGAGTGTGTTGGTAACTTCAAGTCTTGTCTTGAACAATTGCTCTTAACTTGATTACTGCTTTTCTTTTCAACTTCTTAAATAAATTAAATATTAATTACTTAATTACCTGTCTAATCACCTTCATAATATTACAGTTAACTGTATATAAGAACTAGTCAGAAGTTAGTATATTTTCTACACAAAGTCATATTTATAATTATTTCTTATTATTCTTGGTAGATACATATATATAATTAGAATAAATTATATATTGATAACCTTCCTAATGATATAATTTTGGCAAACAGAAACAAACTTTTAAAAACTGACTGTACAACTAAATTATTGTTAACCTTCCTGATGATATATTTTTAACAAACGGAAAAAAATTTTTAAAAACTGACAGTACACCACTGTGTTTTGATAAAAATATTGTTTGAAATAACAATTAAAAAATCTAAGCTTGAATGTGCTTGAATGTACTGGCTACCTTTCAGTTACAATCTTTGGTAATTAATAGAAACCGTATTTAAATCCTTATAAAAAATCATCAGACTATACATGAAATTATAGAGAATTCACACATAAATATTTTAAATATAGAAAAATAATGTTGTGCATTACATATTAGTGTTTGAAATTCATACAATATATCAAATAAATGGACATTATCTCAAACGATAGAGAATTTTTTAAAATATTTCCGACTGTAATTTATTAAAATATGAGGAATTTATCAATTATTTGTTCATATTGTAAAGGATAAGTTTTATCACTTTCCCATAGCTAACAATTAGTTATCTGTAAATGTATTTTTTCCATTCTATAATTATCTCATGTATACCTTATGTGTATAAATAATGCAATTCCTAATTAATACAAACAACAATTCATCAATCTTTGCACACATAATTTGCGCAAAAGATATTATTTTAGTCCAAAATAGTTCCTACTCTTTTTGCAACAATGATCTAGAGTATGTAGATCATCTGTTGGTTCTTCATCCCTCTATTTCAAATTTATGGTATAAATTTTGTACGTGGTGGGGTGTTAATTGGGTTATGCCAAGAACTTTGTGTACTTTTTTATCAATGGAAATCTCTTTTTAGGGGTACATTCCAAAAGAAGATATGAATTATTATTTTCCATACTATCTTATAGTCAATATGGAGGGAAAGCAATGACTCAATGGAATATGGAAATGGAAGATGTTCTTCGATATCAAAACTTTCTTTTGAGCCTGTTTTGTGAAATGGAATATGGATGACTCATCCTAAGGTAAATTGTGACCCATGGTATTAGCGGAGTACTTCATGATTCGTCATGTAATGTTATTTGTCTATTCTCTATGCCTTGAGTCTTTGATTCCAATGTTATGGAAATCATTGCCATTCGTTTTGCTTTTCAAATTGCGGGAAAATTCTTCCTACTCTAACATCATTTTTGAATTTGATTCTTCTAGTGTCATTGTTTGGATATCAAATGAGGGGATGTCTAAGTATAAGCTTTTACATAAAGAATTTTACCTTATTGACACTCAGTTCTTTCTCCTTTGTCTATGCAAGAAGAGAGAATAATTTCATAAATAATTTCATTGTTGATTCTTTAACTAAGCAAGGAGTTTCAAAAACTTAAAATTTTATTACTTGGTTATAGCTTTTAGGTACCTTCATATTAAGATAATCCTCTTTGTTGCAGCTCTTTTGTATCCTTTAGTCTATGCCTCTTTTGGACAAATTTTGAATGTTGTTTCTTTTCTCTTCCTTTTGGCTCTTTCAGTTATTGTACGAAACTTGTTCATGCTGTGCTGGTGATGTATTAGTTGTAGGTCAACTTGAGTTATTCTCAAGATGATTTTTTTCATTTTCTGATAAAAATGATAGCTTATCAAAAAAATTAATTTGTGGATGACGAGCATGTGTTAATATATGTATTCTGAATTTTCCAAATATTTTTGTTCTCTACTGTTTGATAGTTCTCATTAGCAGAGAATATTAATATATTAGGCATGCTATAAATTTTTAAAATTTTTGTAGTGCCATCATTGCTGATTTTGAGGTTATTACGGGGTATAGTCCTAATTTTTGGAATATTTCTTTCAATTTCTTATTTTTCTCTTGGTGATACTAAAGTTCAACAGTCCTATAGGTCTGGCTGTATGAGATAATTAGCCTATTGGCTTGGATTTTAATTTGGATCTTTCTTCTTTAGGTTCGTTTAATTTGTTTGCTTTCATGGTTTTTAATGTTTAGAATTTCATTCGTGGGGATTTCTTCCTTGGAAACCTTTAGGAACCAGTATTTTTGAACTTTCTATATATAAATGTTAACCATTACAATTATTTATGTGAGAATTAATTTCGTTTTCTTTTCTTTTTGTCCGAATTTGGTAAATCATCATTATGTTTATATGGGATCTCCAGGAAAGGCATTTCTATATAATCACTTGTTTTGATTATCTTGCAGCGTCATGATGAACATTAAAGAAAAAATATAGAAATGATAATATTGTTAATTACTAGAAAACCTAACGATATAAAGATAGCACATCATTTCTTGCATCCAAATTCAACTTGCATTTTGATTATCTTTTTCTTATATATAAGAGCAACAATAAACAAAAAATACAAGAAGTAGGCAAAAATATTAGGTCATGACTTGAAGTTTGTTATTCTACATCATATATATCTTAGAGAAGTGTTTTAATGACAATCACGTTTAACACTTATTGTACATATTTATTTGATTAATAAAAGACATTTTCATTAATTTGGTATTCATTTGATATATGAATTGATAGTAATTTTAAATCAATTAATGAAGTTCTTGATACATAACATAGCATGAAGGAAATCATGACAAGATCATGATAATGAGATTTTTATCATGTGTAATTATATTAGTATCTAAATTATCCATAATCATAGAATTAATGATATGAGACATTATTAATCTGAATAGACTAGCACATGTTATATTCTTTAATTGGATTGAGCAGTAAATCTCATAATCTGTAAGCATGAGATGTTTAGAGTTAACATGTGGATGCTTGTTAAGAGTAGCCAAGTACATTGGATGACCTTCTATGGGACAATCATATGGATATTCTATTCAAATGTCAATGATAATCTCATCATAGCAATGATGCAAATATCCTTAGACTTAAGGTACTCAAGAATATATTGGATACTGATTCCGTACTTTGACTCTATTCCTTGTTACCTCATAGAGGTTGCTTACAGGGTGGTGATTGGATACAGTTTGAGGTATTCGAAAGTAATTTGGTAGCCAACAAAGGATTTACCACTCCGAATAGAGGGAGTGTATACATATGGCCACTTGTTAGGACATTACTCAGAATCTCTAACCATAGTGGAAATGTCATGAAAATGGTTTTCAGTGACATCTCTAATAGAGTAATTAGTCTATGAGACAAGATCCAACATCACTTGGAGTAGGTGTGACGCAGTCAGTCTAGTAGGAGTTGACATATTATCCATACTCTGAACCGAGTGGAGTATAGAATGGTAAAAGGATAAATTGTACAGAAATTGTCTACGGAAAGGTTTGTAGTCAAACCATTAACTTTTCGGTCAATTGGGAATCATAATGTGTTGCTAGATACCACTCATGAATTGCTTAAATTATTTTATAATTTAAGTGGTCAATATAACCGGAAACGTAATGGGTCACACGCATTGGAGATATAAAGAACGAGTAGAATAATTTTGGATGAGATCCAAAAATATAAGATAATTATTTTGGGTCAAAACACGATAAGATTGCGGGAAAAAATTGGTCGATAGAGGTGACAAGCCCGTGCAGGCCCTCTGACCTGGCCGATTGGCCTGCTTGGTAAACTAGCTGGGCTTGCCCAGTAGGCCCAGGCATGCTGCGTGCGCAGCAATATGCTAATGACCTTTAAGTTGGCCAAATTGGCCAATTATCCCCTAACCTTTCATCTACTCTTTTCTTCAATTTTGAACTAGTTTTTTTTTTTTTTTGGATCTAAAAGACCCCAAAAGACAGAAAATAAACAAGGAAAAATTTTTTGAGAGAAGAAAAAATTTTGGAGACAACAAGAAAAATTAAAGAGTTTAATTTTTTTCTCTCAAAAGAATATACTCATTGCTAGTACTTTGAGATATATTCAAATCATCTTCTTAGTAGTTTCATCCTTTCATTTTCACATAGATATTATTAAAGAAAATCCGACATTGGATTTTTGTAATTTGCTACAACCTAACAAGGTGAGAAGTGGAAGAAAAATCAAGAAATTATAAATATATAATTTTTTAATTTTTCTTTTTTAAATTAGTTTTAATTGGTACAAGCCGATTCTTTTAGTTCGGATTTTGAAAAATTTTATTTTTCGCTGCATTTTTATGAATGCGATTCATCCTCAAAACCCTTCAATATATATGAGTAATCAAAGGGAAGTTTGTTTGATATAATTGGACATTGTCCTCAATGTTTGGAAAATAAGCATTTCAAATTCAAAAATTCAAACCAAGAAAATAAGAGAGTACACAAAATTTACATAGTTCAGCTCTCAATTATCTACGTCCATAGAGAATAGCCAATTATTCACTATATGAGAAAATAATTAAATCACAATACAATAAAATTGTATCTTTCTTGAGTTGATCAAACTCAAATCTATAATTTATTGTATTTTCTCTCTTACATAAGTTAGAAAAATAACTCGCACCCCAAAGCTCTCAAAGGTATTTCCTGAAGTCCAAAATACTAAAGCAAAAACTTAGATTTGCAAATTTTCAAATTACTCTTGTATTTGCTCCCTTAGCTTTACATTTAATGCCTTGAACTTGCCTAAATTTATAGGCAAACTTGCTTATATTTATAGATACCTAAATTTACCAATCAAAAAAGGAATATCATTTCAATTATGAATATTTTTCTTATCCAAGTTTAGTTACTTATCTTAATCAAAGTCCAACTTAAATTCTCACAATTTAAAAGTCAAATCCCAACATTCCATATTGACTTTTAAATTGTATTAACTTTATTGGCCTAAATTTTCCAACTACACATACTCGAACAGATTTTTGTTTGCACATTGATTCTAAACATGGCTAATAAGCCATGTGTAGTTGAAACCAATTAATAGCGCGATTCAACTCCGAACAAAGACCTCAATTTCTCTATACGACTGCTGCCGGTAGGTTCCACCCACCCACTTACAACAATTTATTCCTTAGAAACAATATATGCAGTCAATACGTTTCCAATCAGTACTTGACCTCTTCACCATACTGCCCATTAGATGGTATATCTCACACTTTTTCTTGTGTTTTTTTCCAATCTTCATTGCTTATATTTTCTAGCTTTTCCTTCTCCTTTTCCTTCAATGTTTTTGCTAAGCCCTATTGAACTAGGAGACTTTCACCTTTCTTTGCCAAATAGTGAAACTAAGCTGCCCAACATGCTTATTGAACTAGGAACCAAACTCTGATACCACTTGTTGGGGAAAATTAATCAATAAGCATGTTAAATTCAAAAATCCAAGCCAAGAAATTAAATAAGAGAGCACACAAGATTTACATGGTTTGACGTTCGATTGCCGACGTTTACAGAAAATAACCAATTATTTACTATATGAGAAAATAATTACAATCACAATACAATAAAATTGCATCGCCCTTGAGTTGATCAAACTCAAACCCACAATTTATTGTATTTCTCCTTTTATATGGATTAGAAAAATAAGTTTATCTCATAGCTTCCAAAGATGTTTCCCAAAACCCAAAATACCGTAGCAAAGGGCCAAACTAGCAAATCTTCAAGTTGTTCATGTATTTCTCCATTGGCTTCACACTTAATGCCTAGAACTTGCTTATATTTATAAATACCCTAAATTTGCCGATCAAGAAAAGGAATATCATTCCAATTAAGAATAATTTTCCTAATTATTATCCAAGTTATTATTTATCTTAATTCAAGTCTAACTTGGATTCCCACAATTTAAAATCAAATTCAAAATTGGCCTCAAGGACCGGCAGGAGGAAGTTCACAATCATTGAATATTGGTTCTAGAAGTCTATTTTTCGGTTAAGGAGTGGAATCAGTGAATAGTTATATGTACGCTCTAATGTTTCTTTTAAGGATAGGATTTACTGTATACATTACTTTTCCTAGAAATTGTAGATATATATGTAGACTCCTAAAAGGATTAGGTAACTTATATCTTAAATACTGTAAATAATTTACTAATAGACACATTCATTCCACAGATCAAACCAATTTCTATTCTATTTTCATTTCTTTAGTAGTTTAGTCTCCCTTTTCATTATCATCGATCAGTCATTTTACAACTCTTATAGATATTAACTCCAAGATTTAGTTTTTGCTTGGCAAAATTTGTGAGTCAAATATTGGGTGTTAGTACTGGACCATCGGATGAGATTTTACTTTAGACTCATTTTTATAGTGAATAGAGTACGTGGTAAGGACAGAAGTCCTTTGGAGTTGTCTTGAGTTCGATGACCTTTGAACCTAAGAAAATAATATCCCTCTCTCTAATCTGCTGCTTTGAGCACAAAAAATTAAAAAAAAAATTAAAATAATTGGTGGATAGGTCCAGTACTTTCTATTATATTATAAAAAAATTTACATCATATTTTAGTTTGTCTTAAAAATTGTGTATACTTCAGCAATACTACTCTCACTCTCAATTTTAATTTTTTATTAATAAAACTATCTAGAAAAATTAAAAAGAGAAAGAGACAATAAAAAGAAAGAAAAAGAGAGAAAGGAATAAAAGAAAGGAAATAAAAATAATAAAATACTGCTAAGAAACTTCTTATTGTTCTTAAATTTGACGAGAGAGAGTGTAAACTTTAGAGAGTGAAAAAGATAGAAAGACTGTTAGATGATATAAAACTCTTAAATATAAATAAATAAAGAGACAAATAGAGAAACTATTGAAAATAGTCTTATTGAAAAAACAAGATTGTTTACTCTCATTTGTTTGTTTTTTTTGTTTTTGTGGATAAGTTAGTGGCTTTTATATATATATATATATATATATATATATATATATATATATATATATATATATATATATATATTGTTCTTAAATTTGATGAGAGTGTGTGTAAACTTTAGAGAGTGAGTAAAATAGAAAGGTTGTTGGATAATATAAAACTTCTAAATATAAATAAATGAGAGAAATATGGAAGTTATTGAAAATACTTTTATTGAAAAAACAAGATTATTTACTCCCATTCAACTTCCCAGTTACAAAGTTTTCTTGAAATATTTGACTTGTAGCTTTGAATTGCTGAAATTGAGCACTTTCTGGAGAAATATGGAAGTTATTGAAAATACTTTTATTGAAAAAACAAAATTATTTACTCCCATTCAATTTCCCAATTGCGAAGTTTTCTTGAAATGTTTGACTTGTAGCTTTGAGTTGCTGAAATTGAGCACTTTCTGGTTGAGAATCCTTTCCTCGTCGTAAACCTTCAATTTCAAACTAACCATTATGAAGTCCTTAGCATACTAATCATATTTTGGTTGAGATGCTTTCCAACGATCATGTCCTTTCAAATTTTCTAAACACGAGTTTACTTTTTTTGTCATGAACTACTTCCCGAACTTGAACACTCTATTTCTCAGACAGTAAAACCACCTGGATATGCACTTGGTTTTTAGGCATTGTATCCAAACAGGAATAGCTGCTTCCTGGTTGCGAAGCTATTCCCCGGCGTGAAACATCTTTCACAAAGTGGGAGTTATACATATTCAAGACTTGATCATTTTGTTCATTGTGTAAATCAAGTTCAATTGACTTAAAATTTTGTATACTATCAAAACAATACTAAATGAAAATATTAGTAATATTTAATTTGATTGTTAAAATTAAAATAGAGATCAATCACCATAAGGTCAATATATATATATTCATTAATGACTATATTCATATCAATTAATGTGAATAAAACAATTACAATAATATATATATATATTAAATTAATTTACATATGATATGATATATTGAGTCTACCTAATATTTTTTTCATAAAATTGATTAATTGGCTATTTATATCTGCTCAAAAGTAATACTACTTAACTTATTTTATCTCAACAGCATTAAAATATTTATATTTTAATACAAACTGAATAATATAAATAGATAAATTAATAAAGTAAAAACATTTTAATACATTTTGAGCAAAAATTGATAAAAAATAGTTGGGATAAATAACATTTTTCTTCCCTCACTGTTGGTTCAATGTGTCAATTTCTTGGTATCATCGAAGATGATTTATGATTAGATTTGTTTGATTTCATGATATTCAATATATCATAACCTTCTCTTTCTCTCTTTCTTTTATTTATTATTTAAAAAAAAGGAAAAAAAACTGTTATTTGAGGAGAAAATCACGTTGAAAAGTAAAAGCAGGAATGAGATAATTAAGAGGCACAAGAGGAAAAACATATCTTTCAACCCTTTTAGGCTTTAGCAAAAATGTCAAGATGGTTTCCTCTCAAAATAATTGCAATTGAGTGTAGGTAAAATCTTTCTCTAATCTCTAATTAAATACTCTTTTTAATCAATTCTTCTCCTTTTGAAGGAGAAAGAAAGTGGCTCATGTTACCAAGTAGTTTTTTCCTTTGTGTTCATGATGTTAAAACATGAATAATAATAATAATAATAATAATAATAATAATAATAATAATAATAATAATAATAATAATAATAAGAGGAAAGATAATTCAAGTTTTCAAATGAATATAAATAGTAAAGGAATATAATAAAAATCACTAAAAAATCAATAGTAATTTAGTTATTTAATAAAAATAATTGAAACTAGTAAGTTGTTAATCCCATCTTTTAATTTTAATAACAATAGTATTGTAAATATAATAAGAATATATGTGCACATTAAGCTCATTTTTTTAAATAATAGAATTGATTTATTTATATATATTTAAAAAATTTAGTAGATAATAATCTTTTAAAAATTACATAAACGTATTACATATATTCATTTTCCAATTAAAATTGATAATTACATTTCAATTTTCTAAGTTTTAAACAATAGAGCATAAGTTGAAAAAAAAATGTATATTTAGGCAAAGGAAATGTATAAATGAATATAGGCAATAATAGGCTGGTTGAGCCTATATATATAGACCGCATTCTAGTGGCCGAGAAGCCTTTAAAGTTAGAAAAAATAAAAAAATTATAAAGCTAAATAAATAAGAAACTAAGAGCGAGCGAGAAATCTAATTTTAAAATATAAAAATAAAATTTTAATATTTTTTATGAGAAATAAATATAAAAAAATATATAAATTTATATATTATTATATATATTTTAAATAATTAAGAGGAGACTCACTTTTAAATGTAATTTCCCCACTATCATATTCTAATTAATCCGTGACGAATTTATTTATAAAAAAAAGAAGAAAAGAAAAGAAAATTGGAGGCTATGATGCATGCATCATATTGTTGCCTTGCTTTTGAGGCAGTCAAATGAAGCTTTTCCCTATTGCTGAGCAAGTAGATCCAATTAAACTTCTAGATAAACAAAGTATCGATAAATGGACCATCTTTCCATCACCCTCTAATTTTTAACATTTGAGTATTAATTACCGACAATTTCATGATGATCTCTTTTCTGTTTTTTAATAAACAAACTTGATTATCCCCACTCCTCAAGCTATCAACACTTTGATGAACAAAAATTCTTTACTTGACCTATTTTTAGCGGTAAATCAAGAATATAAAAAGCTAAAATTCTAAATTAATATAAAAATAAATTTTTAATATTTATTAGAAAGAACAAATTTAAAAATAATAATATAAATTTAAATTTAAATAGTATTACATATATTTTAAAAATTAAAAGAATATAATTATTTTCTTTCAAATAAATGTGGTTATGTCCCTAGTCCACTAATTCTCTCTCTCTACATATATAGGCAGACGGAGGTTATGGACTATGGGTCCAATGATTCCAAATATTTTTTTTAAGTATTATGATAATAGATGTAAAATATTAATATAGACATACTAAAAAATAAACACGATTCCAATAAAATATAGAAAATTTAAAATTTTTTTCTAACTATTCATGTAAAAAATAAAAAATAAAAAAAAAAAATAAAACATTTAACTATAAAAAAAGAAAAAAAATTTAGATAGAATCAATCAACTACATCATCTGGCAGATTAATCCATTTACATATTAATACATATTTAATTGTTTTATTTTTATTTATTGATATGAATATAATATACATATATATATCATTATATGATTGAATTAGTTTATAATAATATAATAGACATAATCTACCTAAGAATTTTTCTATAGAAAATTATAATAAAAAATTAAGATAAAAATAATTTTTTTAATAAAGAAAAGCTTCTTAATAAAAATTTGGTATAGAGGTTGAAAACTACAATTTTTTCACACCTTCTTCTCTATCCAACCATTATTCATTGTACAGCTAATGCTCTTATTCTCTTACTTTTGCTAGTAACAATAAGGTAAATTTTATTTTGGCTTCTTTGATTTTTTTTTTCCTTTCTGTAGGAGAAAATAAATCTTATTTTGGATTTTTTTTTTTTTCCTAAGGAGATTTATTTCTTTTTTTTATGGAATTTATGACTTTTTTTAATTTATATAGAAAAAGTAGAATAAAGACAAAAGGACAAAAGTTCAAATTTCATAAAAACTTTATTTCTCTCTTTTTTTTTTTTTTATGTCAACGTTATTCCTTTTCTTTTTTTATACTTTTATTTTATATTATATTTTATTAATATTATTATAAGTTATTTATATAATTTTTTTTATCAGTGAATTATATTGTGGTATCATAAAAAGTAAATTTTATCTTCAAATGAATATAACGTTTTAATAGTTTTTCAATCATCTAATTTGGCGAATGAATAATTATCTACTAAAAAAATAATATTAATTGTAAAATTGTATGTTATTTTCAAAATATGAAAATAATTTTTTATTATTTTATTATTACTTGTATATTTTTTTTAACTAAATTTATATTATATATATACATCCATTGTATAAAAATTTTGAATTTGCCACTCTATATCTATATATATATATATATATATATATGCCCATGGTAACCACTAACCCTATCAACCTGCTTTGTCTGCCATCATTGAACCGACCCCTATCTAAGAGTAATTATATGGAACATGTAATGCCAAATTCTACCTCCTTTTTTTGATTTATTTAAAAATAATCATATTTAAACTTCTTTAAAGGGTTCAGCGATATACACAGTGATTATTTTTGTGGTTGCTTTTTTACTGTTTTTTAATGAACAATGACAAACGGAAATTGTGTAGGGAAAGGGGTTACTGATTTTTTGACTCCAGCTTTTATTAAAAAAAAAAAAAAAGAAATTGCAAAGACAAAGTATGAATTTTTCCAAATTCCAAAAGGAAATTACTCAATCAACATCATGAATATACTATCTTTTGAGCTTAATTACTATATTGGAGACATTTTCTATGACCTGATAGATCAAATATAGTTTGAGGAGACTATCATACTTGGGATTCTTAAATTCATGAACAAGTCCTACTCGTAGTTAGGTAGGTCTTTTTTTTTTTTTTTAATTATTCTTTTGGGATATGGGAACGAAATAGCTAAAAATTTCAATTTAATTTGGTTTATGGGTATGATGTAAACAAAACAAAACAAACAAATAAATAAAAGAATTGTAGTGAAAAAGCAGATATTATCATGCCAACAAATTATATGGTCCTATCGTTGAAATAAAATTAGTTCTTGACTTGTTGCGTGAAAAAGTCAATTCAATCATTATCGACTGAACCTTCCCAGAAATTCTACCAAACTACAATGTTAATATAACTATAGATAGATTAATTTTAAAATAATTTAAAACATTTTAAAACTATATTAGATTATAGTAACTTCTAATTGTAAATAAATTAATTTTAAAACAACATAAATCATTTTAGAACTACATTTCAAAATCTTTATAATGCTAAAAAGGAAAATCAGGTGAAGGTGAGGTATACAAATAGAGAAGCCATAGGCAGTTGCATTTCAAAAAAAAATGTTTTAGTATAAGAACCTTCTACATCGATAGAATATGAGAAATAATAATTAAAAGTCAATTCATATGAGGAATTTGATTGATATTCTTATTTTGTATGAATTGGATAAATCTTGAATTCGAGTTTTATTGCCACCATTTACTAATATTAATAGAAATTTAATACTTTCATGGTGAGTATAAAATGATGACTAACTATATTGTGTAATCATGATCTATTAAACCTCCTAATTTACTAAAAGAAATAATAATTAAAATTGTTAACTTTTCCCTAAAATGAACTAATAAATTATGGAGCATAGTGGAGCACAATTATCAAATCCAATTTGATGAAAATCTTAGACAAATAAAATTAAGATTCACCCAATGTTTAAAATTTAGAATTCGATCAAAATAATAATAGAACTATAAATTAGTAGATTTCTTTTTCTTGCAAACTTTTGATATTATATAACAAGATTTTAAATTTTCAATCCTTGTAAGAAACATGATTTATCATGTTAATTTCCTTGCAATTTCGGGCTCAAATTTTCAAAATTTAAAGTCGAAATTCATTGGATAATAGAAATTGTCAATTACAAACGTTTTTGGATTAGCTAAAACTGAAAGAAATGAAGTGCAAGCCAATTGGAGAAATTTGTTTTTTGGATAGAAAGTCGTCAATGGTAATCCTGGGATTGACTACACATACTGAAAAATTTAATTAAGCTCCTGATTGCTTGACCTAGTAAATGCCTTGTGAGTGTGATAAATCAAGAGTGTTAAGCGAAAACGTTACAGCTCATCACCGCCTTTGTTGGGATTGACTACTTGTAATTTGGTGTATGTACTTAATCAAATATTCACTATTATATATATAATTTTTTTGTTTTCCTTTTTTTTTTTCAACCATCCGGAATACTACAATCCAAAGAATATATACTAACATAGATTCAAGCTGGGCAAATCCATTAAAGAAATAAAACATTCCTTTTCAAGTTTTAAAAATATTCTATATTTAGAATTCGAAATCAAAATGTTTGAATTAAAAATAATTGATTCTTACCATTTTATCTCACTTATTATAGGCAGTAAATTAGAAATTTAGCTACGCCGAGTATAAAAAGTGAAATGATATACCACAAGAAACAGAAATGGTCGATGATGAAGTATTTATGTGAATAAATGAAGTTTTATATTGTGTACACCCAATGCTAAACGTATAATTAATCAAAGCTCAAATCAATAAAATTTTGCAATATTAATCAGCAAATGTTTCTATATTTTTTGATAAGTTGTTATTACAATTACTATTATGGCAGGTTTGGTATACCAAAAAATGGAATTTGATTTCTAGATTGGTGATTTGTGATTTTCTCTTTAGTATTTTCATTTAATATGAATTATAATCTATTTTTTATGTTAAACGATTCCTATTTTCATATTCATCCTTATTTTTAATAGTTTTAATTTTCTAAGGTATATTTTTAAGACTATAAAATGTTTTATTTAGAAAAATACCAAAAGAATTACAAATACCAACAAATTGGAGATATTAGGAATCCCATATTAAACAAAAATAAGAATTTTACTTTCAAAAATTTTGATTCAATATAAGATATCGAATTCAAATTTAAAATGAGAATTTTATTTCTATTTCAAAAGGAGACATATTAGAGATTATTGCTATGAATTATTACGATAATTCCTTTTATTATTATTATTATTATTATTATTATTATTATTATTATTATTATTATTATTATTATTATTATTATTATTATTATTATTATTATTATTAT